>CAUJRU010001451.1:0-63587 GCA_963277665.1 Viscum album | reverse complement strand
TACCCATCCAGTATTCTACCAGCCATCCCTGTCATCTTATTTTACTTCTGCTTCTTTCACTCAAAGCTTTTATATTCCATATTCATTGACTACTACACCACCATAGTCTATCCCTATGGTGCATACATTGTGACCCATTCCATCTGTCCATGGTTTTCCTTCAGTTTCTGGGGATCCAGTGGTGCCCATTAATCAGACTACTGCATGTATACTTATACAACCTTAAATAAAATTTACACCATTATTATTTTTCATTATAACATGTATTGATAAAAAGCTTGGTTTTCATTCATAAGAGATATATCTACTAATAAGAGGTGGGGGAGGGGGTTTACACGCATGCGTGTGGTGTGTAGCTTCCGCCCAAAGTTGATGGTGAACTACAATGAAGATATTTTGATGATGGAAAAATCATGGTTGCAATGTCAGAGTTTTTTGAAGACGTGTGAAAAATTCTCCGACATCATTCATGTCAGCCCACTCTTGTGGAGACAACTGCCAAATAAAGTCACGGATAAATCCTAGTCATAGATACGGGTAAAAATAATTTTATTTAATGGAATATATTAATTTTTGTATTTATATGAATTAATATTTTGGTGGCAGTTGCGGTTTAATTTCCCTGATGGTGAGGGTGAATGACCAACATGTATAAAATATTTAGGTGATATTTGGAGAGATTATAAGAATGATTCATGTATTGGATGATGTTCTAGTGTGGGCACAATGTTTGAGGCAGTCCTGTTCATGGATGATTGACCAATAGTACAACACTGAAAATTGATTACTCATTAGAAGACTATAAAATTAATGTATTAATCAAATTAGAGGAACTTAAATGAAAATTATCTTGTTTTTTAAATAATAATTATTGAATTTTTTTTGGATTCATCTAGAATAAAAATAAAAATGTTGATTCTATGAAATATGTCCTGACATTGGGACTTACTACAATGCCAAATCATGAGAGGCAATAGGTATGGCACTATATAATCTTTCTTTACAACTTTAACATTGTATTTATTCCTCTATAATTTATTTGATTGCTAAAGTTGTAATATAATTGTCGTTATGCAATTAATGTTTTTTTATTATCTGTTTCCTCTGGAAAATGGTACCAACCTAGTTGATTTAAGGTTCAAATATTCCAAGAACTTTCTAATGGGATTGTTTATAGAACCGGAAACATCCAATGATTTCATATCCATTTGGACCTACGTTCCAAATGTAGGTTCTCATTAGTTGTGAACTAGTGAGGATTATGAATTTTCATTGGTCTAGAAGATGGGAGGTTTGAATCATCACACCTTTTTAGGGGAATTATTGTCTACTCCAGAATTCTCTTTATAGATTTATGTTATGTTCGTGAGTCCTTATTAAATTACCAAGTATGAAAATGAGTATTCTTGTAGATTTGGCAATCAATAATTAGTATGAATGAGATTTAGATAATATTATATATGTATTCGAGGTTCTTCATTGATATAGGATCATCTTTATTTGTTAGATATTATTAGTCAATGGTAACCATCGACGCAGTATATAGAAATCTCTTGGACATTATGATAAAAATAATGGTTTTAAAGCCACTCAGTGGGGCACTTGAAGATTATTTTCATTCAGAAGTACATAGATTATTTCAGAGTTGGGATCATACCCACAGTTGGGCTACCTATGTATCCTTTGTTTTGGAAAAGGAATCTGAACCCATGTTGTTTGAGTAAAGAATTTTGAGGTTTATGAATGATTGATGACTCAAAGAAAGATGTCGGAATTACTTTTACATTCTAAGCTCACCTGAGTCATGTTCGGTGTGTAAAACAAGAGGTATTGGTAAAACCAGACAATTGTGCCATGAAAGATGCAATTATAAGAGATTATGTGGGGATTATGTTTGTATTACTGCCCATATAGATGATGATTAGATTTTACATCAGGGAAGAAACCTGGGGCCAAGGTCAATGAAGGTATATGTGCTTTATGAAGATTTGGATACTTAACTTAGGACTTAATCCTGAAAAGGATGCCCAAATTAGAGAGGACTTAGGATGGTGTTTTACCCCTGAGAAGGAAACCCAAATAAAAAGTAAACTAAGACTGGTTATGAGAAATTATGACTGGGGCTTACTCTTAAAAAAGAGGCCCAGGTTAAAGGGGATTATGACTAGGGATTAATCCTTAAAATGAAGCCTAGGTTTAAGGAATTTATATTTTAGGAACGTGGGGTTACTCCTATGGAGGATTCCCATATTAAAAAAATTATGGTTGGGGCCTAATCCTAAGGAAAATGCCCAAAATTATGGGAACTTGAAGATTGGGGCATACTCCTGAAACGGAGGCCCAGGTTAGGGGTCGTGAAGACTGGGGATTACTCCTGAAAAAGAGGATGCCAATATTTGGGATTTTGAGATTGGGACATACTCCCTAGAAGTAGGCCCATATTAAAGATCCTCTCATATTTAAATAATGAGGTTGAATGAATGAAATCTCTAACCTTAGTGACATAAAGATATGTAAATCATTAGGTTTTGATAAATGTTCCACAAAATTACTTTCCGATAATGAAGCCAACAAAAGAAGCATGCCATAAATGGATTTGAAGAGGGCTCTGAAGGGTAAATTCTGAAGAGGATAGGTGGATTTGAAGAATGCACGTGAATAGGCAGGAGGGGCACCCGAAAAGAGAGAGGCGTGCAAGTCCTGTGTGGCTGCCAAAGTCCTGGATGTGTAATGATACTTGTGTGACAGATGGGTACTTGCGTGACGGTCAACCCTTAGGGTAATACTTGGGCGAGACTTGGTTCAAGCCCTTAGTATTATCCCTAAAGGCTTGAAAAAGTGTGGCATGACTATTTTATTGATTGGATAAGGTGGTGTGCAAGTGTGACCATTTCCCTTAGGTTTGGCCACATAGGCGCGCAAGTGTTGATGACTTTCAACACTTAGGCCTTGTATCCCCTGCTTAGAGATTCAATTATAGGTAAGAAATTACATTAGAAGTGTTCGCAAGACTTCTAGAAGATACTAGGGAACCGGGATCTTGAGACTGAGTTTTGGAATTTTTCTGTCCTCGAAATGGGGGGGGGCACAAGGGTTATTTATAGGACATGGAAGACCTTGGGAGAAAATCAAAGAGGGCACACAAGTCACCTATGCGACCACCATGCGCCGCACAAGTATACTTGCGCGACCAGGATGAAACATGCACGACCCAAGTGGGAAGAATTCCTTTTTCATGCCTTTGTTGATTTTTGATTTTTCTTTGAAGGATGAATCACATTGGACTAAGATATTTCCATTTTTCAGTCGTTTATACTTTGTGATGGAAAGGAGCGTCAACAAAAGTCCCCCCTAAGAGTTGGATCCGAATGAATTGAGGATGTGACCCTGAGGTAAAGAAGAAAACCAAGGAACATTTGGTGTGCAAGTGTTGAGCGTGAAAATGATGTCGTGCAGGTGTTGAGCGCGTAGATTGCATCACACAAGCATGGGCACGCAGGCTTCACCGCGTATGGTTCCATCCGGACCTATAAATATGGCTTTATTCTCGTACAAAGCACCCGACATTATATAGTTTCTATCTCTTGTTGCGCATTTTGCCTCAGTTGCACAAATTACTTGTTTTCCACTGTTTCATTATGCCACGTTTTTGTAGAGGTATTTTGACCTGCACGGTGATGCTTGCATGCCAAAAACCTATGCGGCACAACTATACATGCACTCCAAAAGTAGACTTGCGTGCCTTAATGACTTAGCCATTTTTTCACACTTACCCATAATTTTCTGAAAAATCAACTTACATAAAACTTAATTATTCAACCATTGTGCAGATTAAATGGCTCCTAGGAGAATCAGAATGACTGATGAACTGGATAGCAAGTGAATTGATGATAGGATGAGCATCATCGGCCATGATTATTATACTATTTATGACATCACACTTCCATATTTGGCCAATTACATGAAAGAGAATCATCGAAACATCCTACAAAGTATTTATATACCTTTGTATGGATATGGTCATCTGTGAGAAGTTACCATTCTAGAGGAAAAGAACTATCTCCCAATTTCTTGGTATCATAATTATACCAAATTTTCTCTAGAAAATATCTCAAACGGAGGAGCATATACAAATACCGGAACATTGGAGAAGGCCTACATAATGAATCATAGCCCTTGTACCTCAGATCTGAAACCTCACAAGCTTGAGCTGTCACCACATTGTTATTCCTCAATTTTCTGAATCTCTCAGATGGATCAATCCAAAGGCTGGAAGAAGAGTTGATACATTAGTCCCGGATGAGGTGTGAAGCCAACTTGGATGTGGGTAAACTGGGTGTGACAAACCCATGCATAGTTTGTTGAGTATTTGAATTTATTTTCAATGTATGAAGCCATCTAGGTAGGGAAAACATATGTCTACTTGAATGATGACTTTGTGCAAGAGATACTGAGCCATTGGAGCCAAGAAACCAATTCTATCCATCTAACTCATGGAGAAGTAGGCATCAGTCTGTAGGATATCTACAAGATCTCAGGGGCTCTAATTTAGGGTGATATGTATGATGAATTCTTCCCCCCCCCCCAAGAAGACATGGAATGATTCGGAGAAGACCCCGTCATTAGCTCAGAAAATTGAAAATCCTTCACAAGCTCAAGAGTTCAGAGACCTCATTAACTAATTCTAGAATGGGTATTCAAATATAGGAGTGAATGAATATGTTACATACCAAGAAGCAGGAGGAGGAGCCGAAGGAGAATGAATCGAAGGGGAAGGGGCCAAAGGAGAAGGGGCCCACCTGTAATCGTCCTACCACCTTCCCAAATACAGAGAAGAAGGGTGCCTCTGAAACATTATGGCCGACTATATAAGAAAGATAATTTGAGAAGTGGGGATACGAATTAAATCAGAGATTACCAAAAAAGACTTGTCTTGATGGCTTCTTAGCCTTGTGGCTCACTGTTTATCTTTTTCCAGTCAGGGACTCAAAGGGAGGCTTCAGGCCAGGGACCTTCGTTGTGGCAGCCAATTTGGCTGGGGAAAAAATTATTGGGTTGGCTAACCCCATTTTAGAAAAGATTCATAGGAGCTTACTCCTTATATTCGTGGGTATGTCTCCTTTGAGAATAGTGTGACCATTAAATGTTTTGTGGGGATGGATCGCCACTCACTTCAAGATGTATAATTTATTGAATCGAGTAAAGGTTCTTGGAGGTTCATTCCGGAAATCAGTGCAGGTATTCTCTGGAATTGCACTGCTAGATCTCAATTCCTATGACACGATGGTGAAGCTGAGCATGTACAAGGAATTCAATTTCTTTCCATATGGAAATCCACCAACCGGGTTGTTTTTTGATGACGGAATATCTAGTATGGAATTAAGGGCATACATGCTGGCCTGCATGGATGGTTTATTGGCCACCAGGAATGACGGAGAGATTATATGCGAGGCCTATGCTCGATACAAATTTGCATGTCAATTCAAGTGTTCGAAGCAGAATATTGTATCTCCCCCTATGCCTGTCAGGTTAGAGAAACATTCGATGGTTTCCTGACAACTATGGTTGATTCCATCTAGGGAGATGACTGGGGTAGTGTTTGATCTACCAGTTGATATATCTACGAGTAACTTAACTACATGGTATGCTGAGAAATGGATAGCATCATACCCTATAGGGGTGTTGAATCATCCAGTTTATCAGGTGGGTAAAAGGAAATGAACTGTTTAGAAATAAACCCTTCATTTAGAAGGTAATTCTTCTACACCACTCAGATCTGATTCGTTGGGTTCTTCACCTAGGGCCGACTCGCTAGATTCTCAAGATGGGGATGACGAGGCACAACATGTGGCAAAGCAACCTTGCCCCAAATATAATCCCCCTATCATAATAGAATGACCAAATCCATCAAATCATAGTGACTTACTTCATTAGGACACTTTAATCATCATTACATTATAGATCATTAAGACTTATTTAATTATTCTCTATCTGTATTTGTATGAGCTGGGAATAAGCTGATGCTAAAGATTGTTGGAACTTCCTCACAGCCTTCTGGTACGCATACTGAATATCTATGACCAGAAGCTGTCCAGACATGGAGTAGTTTATACTGTGTTGTTGAAACTACCTGGCTAGATTAGTGTGAGGGGATACACCTCCCTGGAATGGGGATTCTTCTATGTTCTATAGATATCCATTACAAGGATAACCCAGATGAAGTGTGGGCTTACATCAGAGAGCTGGAAATGCTCATATATGACACAGATGATTCCATTCCTATCAATATGAGGGTGAAGGAAATGATAGATCATGGAACCACTGAGGTGGATTGGTGCTTCCAGAGATGTGGAGTGGCATGATTATGTGGCCCCTGAATATGAATGTAAATTTCATTATTTTCATTGCAACATGATTTCAGTAAAAGATTTGTTACTCGAGGATATTATTTTTTTTATCATGTAGCTTGTAAATAAAAGAACTGCTAAGGTTCCTTCACCAAAGTATAGCCCTGGTGGTACTGCCATCAGGGCTAATGAATCTCCTCGTGAGTCGGGCGATATATATGTAGTCTAGCAAGCTATGAGGGAGGGTTTGGACTTGTCTTTCCATTCTACAATTCAAGTACTTGTAAAGGAGACTATTGACACTCCCAAAAAAACTAATGAGACTACGACATCGAAAGATGAATTCCACAACTAAACACATTATCAGTATTGGTAAGTCCTTTGGATAATCATGAGTCTTATCCCATGAAAAGGTTGCTCATAATTTTTTGGATTGTAGGGGATTCATCGATTTCCCCTTTGAGGGAGAGGACTGACCCTCCTCTAAGAACAACGGAGGGTGCTGGTGAACAATCACAAGCTCATGCTGTCTTGGATGCTCATGAAAAAAACCAGCATCTCTTTCCAGTATCACTCCTACCACTGTTGCAAGAAGAGACGATCCTACTTCTGGTAAGTTAGCAATACTTCATAAAATGTTGAATGAAACATCAACTAACTTCCATTCTATGATAATTTATGGTCAACCCCTTCACTAGATATTTTGGCAGTCATTTCAATTGATGCAACAATTTTAACTGAAGAAGCTGTCCAGGGTCAGATGCTACAGGATAAAGGTCTCCAAGAAGACATATCGAATTCTACCACTGGTGAGATTAATCTGGATTCTGAGATAACATTGGATGAAATGATGGAACTTGGTTCATATTTTCAATATTTTTTATATCACGTTAAATTACCTGGTAATTTAGAAGATTATGGACTTGAGTACTATCCTTCGACCTATTAAAAATAAATTCTTATTACATCTCTAAACATGATCAGTTGAATTGTGCAGTTCTATCTGAGCATGATGGTGAACTGCCAATGCCTGAAGGGGGTACAAAAACCTTACTATTGCAGAGACATTAGCTCACAGGGAGCTTAACCTAGTAGAGCTTCCTAAAACTCGTCTTGAAAATCCAGTTGAATCTAGGAAAGATGGGGAGGAGACTTCTCAAGTTACCGATCTAACATTGGGTAAGATATAACAATTTTTGAAACTATAATTAATTTTCAAGAAAGAGAATTAACTTTTTTTATCCTTTGAAACTAACCAATGCTATATATTGATTATGTCGGGCCATCTATTTCAGTGGCTAGATCTAGAGGTGATGCCTTAGCTTCCGCCCCAATGGGAATAGAAAGTGAAGAAACACAGGTCAGGGGTGAAGGAGAAGAACATGGAACATCCCTGAGTGCATTAATCCCAGATTATATTCCCCCCTGTGATAGTGATGCTCAATTAGACCCATATATACAAAAGGTGCTCCAATTTTTACGATGCAAGGCATGACAGAACATATATAAGATCATATCTGAAGTTCCTTTAGAAGAGATGAAATTATAGATTCCCCAATTTTCATCCATGTTGGTCATGTTGGGACTTGGCGGTTTTGGATATCAAAAGATCCATGTTGCGGTGAAACAAGTCATCTTAAGAAGGGATCAGGAGCAGAAGTACCATCATGATTTGACCAGGGTATGGTTTTCAGTCAATATTGGTGGATTTGAGGCTACAGTATCCTGAGCTGAGGCTGATCGTTCTTCAAAGTTGAAGGAGCTGAAGCATAAGATCAATGAGAAGGTTGTCCAGTAGATTCACCTTCAACAATAGTTGGATGCTGTTACTGGGGAACTTGACCAACTGAACAATTCAATAGAAGGAGTTTATCCAAATGGTATGAAATCCATTGCAGATGCCACCAAATAACACCATCAAGCGGAAATGAGTGAAGTTGGTCAATTACATGTGCTTCAAGTGGCTGATAATGATGCTCTGGATGCTGTAAATTAAATTAAAATTTATGTTGATAGAATTTTGTAATTCTTGGAAAAAAGAACAGACTCTAGTCTGTGGATGTCCTTCTAACTTTTGTGCATCAAATGAAAAATAGTTTCATCTCCAATCATTTTTTCATTCTTTCTTTTTCTACCTGCTTTAAATTTTTATCTAAACCAATGGACGTAGTAATCATAGTTTTTTTTTCTAGGATTATTATAAATAACCATACAAACATTGAATCTTTTAATTTCTCAATATTACATAAAGTCATTCAAAAATTTTGTTTTTCGAGCTCAGAATTGACTTTTATTCACAGTTCCATTGTTTTTTGTGGGCAGTATAATGTCATGCACGTCAGAAATAAAAAGGCAAATGTTTATGGTTGAAATAGATTAGACCGAATGGATTAACATTGAATCAATTCCTTGATAATTTATCTAAAAACATATTACCATAATCATGTATAAGGAAAAAATGAAATCTATTACTTAAGAAATTTTGAAAATGAGGAATGGCACGAAAAAGGGATAAAAGGCATTAGAAGAAGTATTTTCCATGAATGAAGTTACCACTATTTAAAAAACCCATTAGAGGGTTGAATTAAGCAGGTCTGCTTAAGGTCATTAGCTACGTAGTCAAATAATATCATCTTTGGGATGATGAGTCTATTATGTAGAATACTTATGAAAGACCGCATAAGGAAACATGCTACATAGTCAAGAAAAAAAACTCTCAAAAATTTACTTTTCTAATGCTAAAAAGCCAATGGAAGTTTATAAAGATTCAAATTTTCCAAAGCATAGAGTTTTATGTATGGAAAGAGGTACTTGAATATGGAGAGTATATTTCCCATAAATATTGTCAAATAATTTGATGAATGTCACTCCCACGAAGGCCTGACCCAAATGTAGGGAATGGAAATATAAACCATATAATTGAATACTTTCATATCATCAAAAAGAACATGGGACAAATATGTTAAGGATGGAGATTTTCTGCCGATCCTTATATATTGTTGGTAAAAACAATAAGGAAAAAAGAGGTTTTCATCCCATGAATGAAGTTACGATTATTTAACAAACCCGTTAGGGGGTTGAATTATGCATTTTAACCTAACGGAATGGGCACCATAGTCAAATAATAGCATATTTTGGTTGACACGTCTATTATGTAGACTGTTTATGTAAGGCCGCCTAAGGGCACATGCTGCATAGTCAGGGAAAAGAACTCTAAAAAATTTGACATTTTGTGACCAGAAGTCAAGAAAAGGGTTATGAAAATATGGAAGTATTTAAGGGTAGATGTATGATACATTAAAATGGGAATTTTCAAATGTGTGTTGAAGATATATAGGATAATACTAACCATAATCATGTTGTGGGTGGGTCTTGAATTGTAATGTTGGACGTCACTATGTATCCCATAAGGATAGGAATCATGCCATACATAGTTCATGAAATATAGTTTAACTTCATGTGGGGCAAGAGTATGGGATATCTTAGTTTAGGGTCATAGAGCTCGGACCATAATAATTTATACACTGTGTGTGTTTTCACATTGACTTTTCCGCTTGGGGACTGAAAGTGGAATTTGGGGTTAGGCCAAAGACATGGTGCTGGATTCGAGGGATGATAAAATGTTCCTACATATCCCATAAGGATGGGAATGAAGCCTCATGTAGTTATTTAAATACCCTCTATACATATTTGGTTCATACATATAATGGGTGAAAGGGGACTTTAGTGTAATGATTTTTTGACCCAAGATAAAAGGATCAAGCATTTATATATATGTACATAGTATTTTGAATATAAAATGATCAGAGATAAATGTATATAATGATTCCCTCTCAAGTGAGTGTGTCAAAAAAAATTAGTTTATTGTCATATAGGACAAAAGTGTGAATAGTTTAAGGTCATATTCATGGACCGTGGTGAACTAAAGTAAAAAGTATTGGTTCTGGGGATGCTTCATAGATCAGAATCATATGAGCTGGAGGTGAACCAATGTGAATATATTGGTTTTGGGCTTTAACATTAAAAGGTTTCAACATACCCAGCCTAGAAAGAAAGGATCCATGTCCACGTAGTTCAATAAAAAAATGAATGGGTGGTCAAGTTGTTTTTTAGGACAACGACCTAAAAATGGTGTTGGGACTTACACATGGTTAGTGGCCCAGAGAGGGTGTCAGGGTTGTATTTTACATAAGCTCATGAGAGACATACACAGTGTGAGAAAAAAGAGGTAGAAAAAACCATAACGATTTACAGTTTAAGGTAATGTTGGGCATATGATGGGACTATGCAGTTTAAAGTCTTACAGTGAATACTATTGGTGCTGCATAGTTTAGTTTCATGTAGTAGGGAGATAATACAATTTAACGTCATGTAGGACGTATTGAGGGACATGGTTCAATATTACGTAATGTAGTATGAATGACCAGTACAGTTTACCGTCATGTAGGACAAATATAAAGACACTGTTTAACGTCATGATAGATGTGAACATAGTTTTGCGTCATGTTGGATAATAAGGGTGATGTAGAGTTTAACATCATGTAGCTTAGACGATGGGGACAATACAATTAAATGTCATGTTGGAATAAAGGGGGACTGTGCAGTTTAATTTCATGTAGTAAGGGAATAAGAGACACAGTTTAATGTCATGTTGGACGTATTAGGGACCTTTTTATAGTTTAACATCATGATGGATGATGGCACAGTTTAACGACTTGCTGGACGTAAGGGACTTCTGTATAGTCTAGCGTCATGTAGTTAGGACATCACAGTTTAACTTCATGTTGTATGTAAGTTCCAATAGAATATGTTCATAAGCAAAGACCTTATGTACTTGTATTATAAAAATACTTCTTCAAGAATCTATCATTTGTTGGAGTAGTAATGAGTTCTCCATACATCGAGACTAATGAATAAACTCCATTGGAGTAAACCTTATGTATTATATAAGGTCCTTCCAATTTTGTCTCCAGCATGGGAGGTTTCTTTCCTAGTATCATTGTAGTTCTGAGAACCAATACCAATTCTCCCTGAATGAATGAATGAAGATGAACTTCTTGGTTGAAAGCTTATGCTATTCGATTATGATAGACTTCCAAGTAGTGCAGGGTGAACAATATTTTCTCATATAACCATTCCAATTCATCCAATCGCTTTTGTGATTGTTCATATGTAGTTGACTGATCACAAATGCCTACAATGAGTGAGAGTAATTGAACATCAATGGGAAATATTGCTTTTGTTCCGTATACCAATTAATATGGAGTTGACCGTGTTGCAGTGCGGGTGGTCGTCCGAGAAGCCCATAAAGCATGAAAGAGTTTATCAGTCCACGATTTATTATCATTATCCACCATCTTTGGAGTATGCTTGAAATATTCTTGTTGAAACTTATATTTATAAATTAGTTGCTTCATGATACATAGATGAATGATTGGATTTCATGTTGTATTCTTGATACAACTTACTCACCTCGGATGAACAGAAGTTGGTGATATTGTCCATCAATATGGTATTAGGGACACTAAATATGGTAATGATGTTAGAAATGATGAATCTAAAAATGATTTTATAACTAAATTATATGAGAGTTATTGCATCTGCCCATTTGGAAAAGAAGTCACTAGCAGTAAGAATATACTTAAACTACTTTGATGTAGCTAAAGGATAAGGTCCTACTATATTTATTCCCTATGTGGCAAATGGCCACAAGTATTTAGTTGTATGAAGAAACTCAAGGGGATGATGAATGAATTTGGAATGTACTTGTCATGAATGATAAATCATTGTGAGATCAACAAAATATTGTATCATTGAAGAACAAAAGTATCCAAGCCTTCTAATTTGATTAGATAGTCTATGTATAGACTGGTGGGCACAACAGACTCTGTTATGCACTTCATTCATGAAATCCATTGTCTCTTCACCGTCATTGCATCTGAAGAGAATTCAATCAAAACATCTTTTTTAGTTAATTTTCTCTAGGTGATCTGGGCCATCATAAAGAGTAAAATTGACCAAACGTGGCTGAATTTGTTCTTTCCCAGCTCTATCATGTGGAAGTGTTCCATTTTGGAGGTATTCCCTAATAGGTGTCATTCATCCTATAGTATGATCATATGGTTTAGGAATGGGAAAATTTCATTGATTTTCAATGTTCTAATTTGAACATAAGATGAAAATATATGACGATGGGCAATACAGATGCTTGTCTCATCCCGATTTGGATCTACCAGAGCTGTGGCTATTTTAGGCAGTGCATCCGCTTGGGCATTTTGTGATCTCAGGACATAAGAAAATATTAGTTCTGAAGTAAATTATTCCATTAAATATCTAACGTAATCATAAAAAGGTATTATTTCTTCTTTTCTGATTTCATAATCCCCATTGACTTGTTTGGCTACCAGTTCTGAATCACCTTTCATCTTTAAGTGATTAACTTGTGCTTGAAGCGCCAACTCCAATCCTACAATAAGAGTATGGTATTCTGCTTCATTATTTGTACCACCTCCCAAAAATGAGAAGTAATAATCTATCACTTCCTTTTCTGGGGAAATGAGTACAATTCCTATTTTTTTTTTGAATTTAGGATCTTCCATTTTCTTCCCTGTTGAACATCTGGAAGCACCATCAAAGTACATTTACCATGTTTGAAGACAATCATGAATAGAAAAGACTTCCTCATCAAAAGTTCAATATCTGAAGATGTATCTTCTACTGAAGGATGTTCAACAAAGCAAATTATCCAGAGCATGGCCCTTTATTGCCTTTTGAGACACATACTGAATATCAAATTGCTGCAAAATAACTGCCCACCTTGCTAGAGGTCATGTAAGAATATGACGACTCAGGATGAATTTGATCAGGTTTTTGCGAGATACCAATTGGACATCATGATGTTGTAGGTAGTGTCTCAACTTCTGAACATCAATGATTAATGCTAGGTAGAAATTATCAATATTTGAATATAGGGTTTCAACATCAATCATAGTCTGACTGAGATTGTAATGGTTGTTTTCATTCCCAGCATCATTCTTCTGAGCAAGAAAGGCACCCAATGATCACTTTAAAGCTGTCACATAGAGGATAAGTGGTCTTCCATAAATAGGTGTCATTAATTCTGGTGGACTCACGAGAAATTTATTGAGAATATCGAATGATTCATGACATTCTTCAGTCTACTAGAAAGTGACTCCATTCTTCATCAATTTGGTGAAGGGTAAACTTTTTCCGACTAAATTGGTGATGAAACACTGAATATAGGATATGATTCCTTGATTTCCTTTCAATTCATTCAAATTACGAGGATGTGAAATAACAAGGATTGACCTTTCCTTCTCAGGATTGACTTCGATACGAAGATGACCATCAACAAAGCCGATAAATTTTCCTAAGGTTACCCCAAAATCACATTTTAAGGGTTTCATCTTCAAATTATGTTGCCGAAATTTGTGGAATATGGTTTCCAAATCAGCCAAGTGATTAGAAATTTTCCTAAATTTAACCACCATATCATCCACATAACATTCAACAAACTTCGCTAAAAAGGGTTTGAAGATATGATTCATGGAACGCTGATATGTTGCGCCTTCATTCTTTAGGGAAAAGGGCATTACCCCATAGCAAAACACACCCAGAGGGGCTTTGAAGGCTGTAGATTCCTCATCTTCTAGAGCCATTCTAGTTTGATTATATCCTGAATATCCATCCATGAAGGAAATTGCTTCATAGGCATTTGTGGCATAAAATAAGAGTTCTGTAAT
Organism: Viscum album; assembly: GCA_963277665.1. Lineage (NCBI taxonomy): Eukaryota > Viridiplantae > Streptophyta > Magnoliopsida > Santalales > Viscaceae > Viscum > Viscum album. The sequence goes on along the minus strand of CAUJRU010001451.1, from coordinate 49,477 downwards.
CAGAACTGGAAAATCATTCTTAGGAAAATTCCGATTAAGATCTCTAAAATCAATACAAACTCTAATTTGTCCATTCTTCTTTTTCACAGGGAAAATATTATCCAACCACTTTCGATATTGAACTTCTCCGATAATGTTAGCTTTGATATGCTTATCCACTTCAGCTTTAATTTTGGAAGCATAGGTTGGGTGTGTTCTTCTTGCGGCTTGCTTAAATCTCCGATGTTCTTCTGGAAAACCAAACCAATGAGTAGCAACATCTGGAACATGGCCTGGTATCTCTGTATAGATCCTAGCAAATATATCTTTATTTTTCGTTAAAAATGAAATATACATCTCTTGCTCTTCAAGTATCATGGTCGCATTAATTAAAGTGGGGCGTGGATATTCTTTTGTACCCAGATTTACTTCTCTATGTTCATCCATGGTGGTAGAGATACCCTCTTCAAATAATGGAGGAGAAACCCTGAGATCTTCCTCTTCATCTTAAACATGTGTTATCTCTTCTGCTACTACTTTGATATTATATGATGATGTATAATTTCAATGATCATAGGAGATGTCAAAATTTGAACATCTTGAAGAAGAGGCTTTCATTTCAGACTCTATTAATGATGAAGGGCCTACCTTGGGTAATAAAGAGGAGATTCTGGATTGATTATCATCATCATCATTCACCTCTGACATTTTTATAACTTCTTTGGTCCTGGATGATGAAGTATACACTTTATAGATTTTAGCGTATGAAATGAAGACATCACCATTTGAGCTTTCATCAATGCTTGGTGAATCACCAATTTCTCCCATACTGTCTGGCTTGATTTCCAGAATTGACATTATGGAGGTTTCTATAAGTGTATTTTGATTTGGGTTTATCCTGTCAATTTTATAGATAGGCAACACATAATCTATACTCACATGTGTAATTGAATTTACTGGAATGTTTTCCAAAAGAAATGAAGAATTAAACATGTAAACCTCCCCTGCTGTGGATTTCTCTGTACCCTTCATATGATAGAATTCCTCCTCAATGTATTGATATTCACATGTTTTTATGGGGGATTTATCAGCATACAATGTCCCAATTTTACGATCGAAAAAATATTTGAGGCAATAATGGTACGATGAAGGGATATCCTCAAGTTGATGTAGCCATGGTCTTCCAAGTAAAACATTAAAGGTTGTATCATGATGAATAACCATGAAATATAAATTGGATACAAGGTCTCTAAAATGAGTTCTGAGTGTAATCTTGCAAAGTTGTTCTTGTTCATTTTTGTCATATCCTTGCAACATCAGAGTTGAAGGAGATAAATCAGATTCCATGAGGCCCAATCGATGAAGTGTACGAATGGGGATGAGGTTATCTCTTGTAACATTACCAATGAAAGCTCTTCATATGTCCACACCATTGAACATTCCATATAAGTATAATGGTCTAATATGTCCATGCAAGACATCATCTTCATCGTCATCTGTGAAAGATATCACTGCATGACATTCTTCAGGATTATTCTGTACATGGTAGACTTCACCTGCATCAATTTTGATTTCAAATTACTGAGTACTTGACAAAGCCTCGATGAGTTCCTCCCGAAGATCCTTTAATAAATTTAAGGCATCCAAAATTGATAACTTGTCTAGAAATTGGGCCAAGTGTTTCAAAACATCATACTTTTGATCCAAAGGTTTGCGTTTCCCAACATGAACATGTGGTTTTGTAGTTACCTTATAAGTTGATGCTTTGGAAGTAGATGCATCTTGTATCGGGGTATGAGTTAGAAATACTCTTGGATTTGGAATATAAGACCGAATATGCCTATTTTCTTGCTTAGAGGAAGAAGGTGGAATCTCTAACCGATCCTCCAAAAGAACTATTCTATGACTGAGTCTGCTATTTTTGGAAGAATTTTCTTGTTCTTGTTGAGACAGTTGAAGGGCTCTGCCACAAGTTTTTGCTGCAGACACAGTTCTAACAGGGGTATAATTGTAATAGTGGCTTCTAGGATATCCACGTCTTCCTCTGTATCCCAGACCTATGGAACTCCCTATAATTCCTTTTTGTGATACAGGGAATTCATGTTAATAAAAATCGAATTTGTGACTGGTATAAGGAGCTGTTTGATGAATCATATTAGTAGAAGCAAAGATTAACTCTTCATCGGATGAATAATATACATGATTGTCCAATTTATGTTGTACTGATTGGTGGGGTGGTGCCCATGTCTTCAAAGTAGATGGCATAAAATATTCCAGAGTCAATAAAAATTTGAGCTTTGACACGATCTCATCTTATTCCGATTGCTCTTCTTTCTTTGAATTATGTCATTTTTTTGAGGTTTTTCCCTCTGATGAAGGGGGATTTGTTGGGGAATTCATAGCCTAATACACAATTGGTTTCTTCAATTGCATTTGAGAAATGGAATGAGTTCGGTTGATCATTTTCATGACCATCCAATCATCATATTTTTGAAAATTTTTGTTCTTCACTTCTTACCACTCGCCTTCTTCCTCTGGATTTGTAGATGTTACAGAAGCTACCTGATTGGAAGAACCTTTCAACTTGACTTGACCCGAGTCCACCATTTTTTGAAGGTGGTCTTTGAAAACAAAACAATCCTGAATGGGATGCCCCAACATCTGATGAAATGGGAAATAATTTGGACGGACTTCACCTCCTTCCTAATTCGGCCTCCTAGGCCTTGAAATTGTCCCAAATTATTTTCCAGAGCTGAAATGAAGTAACCAAGAACTAGTTCATTTTGTAAAAAGTAAACTTTACTCTTCAGATAATTAAATTGTTTTTGTCATTGATATCTTTGACCATCATGACAAAATGGCCACTATTGTTGATTCCCAAGAGGTGGAGCCCTTCGATAAGATGAAGGTTTTGAAGTAGAAGTAGGTACATGTTCTTGTTTAAGCGAAATTGTAGTGGTCTCTTCTTTACCCATTCTCCTCCCTGGAGCTGATGGAATTACACGAGTTTTATCCTTAGTCTTCGTAAGAGAGTCTTCAATCATCTGAGTGATATATGTAATGTCTCAAACCCCTCATGTGTATTTCGCAAAGATCAATAGTGTGCGCATCTCATCGTGAAACGTTTCCACATAGATTGGCAACAATTCTTCTTGACGGAGTATTATGCTCGGGGAATATGATAATCCCTTCCAGTGGGCAATGAAATCTAAAAACCTTTCATTCTCCCTTCTCGTACAATTTTTACGATAAAAAACTATTGTCTTTGGAATTGTTGATCTGAATTGAAGAAGGAATTGTTGATGAAGATCCTCTCATCCAGTAATTGACCGGGATTACAAGCTTGTATACCAAAAAAAGAAGGTCCTTGTAATGACTGTACAAAATACCTAATCATAACTGCTTCTTATTGCTGAGGGGTTCCCATCATTGGATCACAACAAGAAAAAAATGTGTTATGTGTTGCTATGGGTCTCCCAAACCATTAATGACTGGGAATGTGGTACTAGAAATATTTGATGGGGGAGGAATTGCGTCAACCCATTCTGGGTAAGCTCTCTTATCAGGTTGAACCGGTGCCCGCTTTCCTTCCATAGCTTCTAACCAAGATGTTAATGACTCAATGGTAGTCATTAACTTTTGAAAACATCTAGTTGAGCATGGACCTAAGCAGGTGCAATAACTGGAGCTTGGACAGATGTGGTGGCTGGTACTACGAAAAATGGTAGCACCACCGATTTTTGTAGCACATGACCCATACGATTAGACCTATGAGGGTGTAATGGTAGAGGAGGATATTCTTGATCCATTTCAGTAACTAAAACAAATTCCCTTGTCTGAATGACTCCATCATGCTTTGGAGGAAGACTACTTTGAAGTAGTTTTACATTCAACCTCCTTAATTCCTTCATCTCTTCCCCTTTTTGTGTGAATCATTGCTCTAGTGAGAGTGATTGGCCTTCTCCAAAGGAAGGGTATGTATCCTGATTGTACCCTTTTCCTTTATTGGATGCCTTTCGAAGAGGGGGAAGTGTGTTACTTGAGGATTACCTAGATTCTCAGTAATCCTTTTATTTTATGTATGCACACCTTCTTCATTTCTGTCAGTGCGTACAACCTCTTGAGCAGGAGATTTCTCATCTGATCCCTCTGAGTGAGCCTCATATGGGGGATCAGCAAAAATGACATTGATGACATTAATTGATGCATAACGCATTGCATCTCTTTTATCAGCATTACTGTGATATTGTCTTCTTCCATGTCCTTATTGAGCCACTATCTTTTGTTGATTTGATAACTCAGGAACTTCTTGAAAAAATGTAATTTGGAGAGAATCTCCTAATAATTTGGATCTTCGTTCCACTTGGGGATTCTTCCTAAATAAAGAAAATACTGACTTTCTCTGAAGAAAAGATTGAGGATTTGAAAAATTCCCCAGTCCGGTGGACTGGGGCTGTTCCTGCTGTTTCTACTTAACTCCTCGAATCCTATTTTTTGATTCTGAGGGTTGGGTTAAAAGAGTCCCCAATCTGGGAAGATGGGGTGGTTCTTGAGTTGCTATATATTATACCTTCTTAAAATCTCTCCTGATCTTATAGAATTTAATTCATAAATTGGTTGTATTCATTAACATGCATCCACTCTTATCACACGGCTCAAAAGACTGTTTGATGATTTCTGACACTTCTGTCACTGGATGATATGCACACTCTAAATGAGAAGCATGTTCAATGTTTTCATTTTCCTGATACAAATTTAATTCAACAACATGTTCTCTGTATTCCTGATTTTGAGAAGAACTATTTTAGGCATGTTCTTAAGCAATCCTTTGATTACAAACAAAACCATTTGGATGCAGTCATCCATGGGCAATAACATTGCATGAGAACACATTTGGCGGGATTTGTTGACTAGAGACTATAGGGAAAATCAGTTCTCCATGAACACCCCATCCCCTGATATGAATACCAGATAGGGAATTGGCAATTAACTGGCACAATCTTCATAGTGCACCAAGGCATGAACGCTGAAGGGATCTCCGTTGCTTTTCGGCCTTCGAATATTGAGAAACCGAGAGAGATGCCAAGTCAATTTCGAGTTGTAACCCTTCTATTATCTTGAAATGGTTTTCATATTCATCATAAGATAATATTTTATTTTTCAATTGACAAAGTTTTTTCCATATGTTGAGACAAATATCATGAATTATATATTCTGTCAACATCTCTGGAATATCATACTGAGAGTCAGCCAAAGGCCAAAACATAACTGGCACTTTATCTTTCACCAGTTTTTTTCTAATAATTAGTACATTCTCTTTATCATTTGATGAATATTATTCTACCTGTTTAGACAAAAGCTTGTGCTTCTTTGTTGCTTCATTAGATTCGACAAGAGTGGTAGATAATTCACTTATCAAACTAGAAGATGCATGACTCAGGGGTGTTTTAGAGAATAACCTACACCCCGTGATATCTTTTAATTGAGAAAGTATTTCACTTGGTATTGGTAAAAAAAAAGACATGACTGGCTTCATATTTTCAGGTTACTAAAGATAAGAGGGCTTTATCGTCACTACATAGTCCATTGGAGCATTATCCAGGAAATGTGAATGACTACTAAAGAGATTACGTTTGCAGCTAAATTCTTCATCATGGGGAGGACCACCATGGTGGGTTACAAAAAAAGTTGAAACATTTTACTCCTTGGTCTTCTGGCCACATAGAGGGTTCTTGTGGCTTTTATCTGAAGATGAAACTTTGAGATCAACCGAACAATCATGAAGCAATCCTTCATGAGGAAGTGTCTAATGATGACCTTCAGAATTAATGTTCCCACTATTGGGAACTGACATAGTAGAATCTTGAGTTGCAACAAATAACTGTCTGAGTGCATCAAGAACTTCAGCATCAAGTAAGGCCTTGTTACAAATTTTTCCTTGATTTATTGACTGTGTTGGGTGGTTCTTCTTCTTAGACGCCTTATTACTCACTTTAGGAACAATTTGTTGACAAAAGTGGACATTATGGGAAGCTGTATATGCCTTTTCAGAATAAAGGATCAGGTTAAGCTGATTATCTCCACTCAAATCATGTGCATGTGTCTGACTTGGTTGTTTGAATGATATGGGGGAGTACGCCCCACAACACTCTTGGACTGGAACAGAGGTGTGTTTCTATTCTAGAGTGACATATAGATGTTTCACTCCACTGGTAGGGACAGATTTTCATTTCTTTCCTTGTGATGCGGTTGAAGCTATTATAATATTCTGTCAGGCATCTAGAATATGAGTTGGGTTATTATTATACTCTTTCACCATTGATAGAATATTCATGGTGACTTTAACTGCCAGAATGGGGATGTACATCTATTTCGTGCTTGGATTAGGTGTGTGTTCCTGCTCCTGTCCTCCTTTTCTTACCAGTGAATTATGACCGTACTCATGAATGGGGGTAGAGAGTTGAGTCTGCCTTCTATTTGGCACTGGGGCATTCTAGTTGACTTTCCAGGTGCTAACATAGGATACTAATGGTTGGCTTGATCAACACTAGAAGGATTATGTGCCTGATGATTGCACACCGCTGAACGTGGTTGAAGAACTTCCTTTAATACTGGAAGACGAGACTGTTGGTAGGATTCATGAGTGTATGTAGGTGTATGTGCCTGTTTACCAGTTGTCAACACAATGTGTTTGAGGGCTTCCACATATGAATTCAGACGAGCCTTATGACTAGATGATGACTTATAAATAGGTGTATGTTCTTGTCTATACTACTATGCCGGAGTTGCCTGGCGAGATAGGCATGTTGTTGCCAGATGAGTCTGCTGGACACCAGAATTAAAACAGACGGGTGTGTGTGCCTACTCATTGTTTGCCACCAAGATAGGTTTGTGGAATTTTCCAGAGATGTCAGAGATAAGAACCTTCTCACTATTGACCAGTCGTCGCCTCTGGTGGTTTGACTTGCCTTCTTGGGTTCGACGAACCTAAGCTAAACACTTGGAGACGACACCCCCATCATGTTGAGGGCACACTCCCACACGAGTCTAGCAGTGATTGCTGGTGGGAGCCCTCTATAAGGACTCCTTTTTCATTGAATCAAGTCCTTTAGTGACCTTCTCATTTACCTCCTTAGAATATGGGAGGAAATGGTTGTTGAATTCCGGGGATAATGACCCAAAACTGTTGAAAATGGTGGTTTGCACCACCTACTTCTTGATCACAGGTTGTCACTATCCGGACGACCAGGGTGAATTTTTGACTTGTAGGGATTGTCTAGAGGCCTCCAGAGTCATAATAGAACCGTGTTGACAGTATTCCTTAAATAGTGCATTTGATATGTAGTGTTGAAGACGCTAAGTACGTGATGTCGTCCTGAGAGTGGATGATGATCCAATAAGAGTAGCTGCAGATTCATCCACAGGTGTGAACATTAGAGAATCCATTTCTGTAATACAGAATATCATGGTACAGATCGACTTATTGATATAACATACATAATCGAGATAAGATTGGCCACTACATCTTTTCGATGAGTTCATGTGTTATTGATTGTTCTGTTGGCCCTCTCATTGAGTTTAAATAGGTGCCTCAAAAAATAAATAAAAAATCATTTTAACATGGTTAAGGATTCATGTTGGGTTCACCATTTTTTTCCCTCGAGAAAATGGGAATGACCACATTGATTTAAGGATCAAACATTCCAAGTGGTTTCTAACGGGTTTGTTCATAGAACCAGAAACATCCAATGATTCAATATCTATTGGACCTACTTTCCTAAGGAAGGATCCCATTAGTTGTGTACCGATGATGTTCAAGAATTAGCATTGGTCGAGTGGAAGGGAGGTCGGACTCATCACACCTTTTTTATGGGAATTATTGTCTATTCTTGGAATCTCTTTATAGATTTAAGTTATGTTCTTGAATCCTTATTAAATTACCATGTATGAAAATAAGATTTCCTTTAGATCTGACAATCAATAATTAGTATGAATGAGATTTATAGAATATTTTATATGTATTCGAGGTTCTTCATTGATAGAGAATCATCTGTATTTCTTAGAGATTCGTAGTCAATGGTATCCTTTGAAACATTATATTGAAATATCATGCATTATATTGAAATATCATGGTCATTATGATAACCATACTAGTTTTAAAGCTTCTCAATGGGGAACACAAAGATTATTGTCATTCAGAAATATATAGATTAATTTAGAGTTGTGATCATACCCACAGATGGGATACCTACGTATCTTTTTTTTTAAAAGGAATCAAAACCCATGTAGTTTTAGTAAAAAAGAATGATGTTTATGCATGATTGATGGCTCAATGAAAGATTTCATAATTACTTTTACACTCTATGCTCACATGAGTCATGATCAGTATGAGAAACAAGAGATATTGGTAAAACCAGACAATTGTTCCATGAAATATGCAGTTATATGAAATGATTTTGGGCATATGTATGTATGACTATCCAGATAGATCAAGATTAGGATTTAGTTCAGGGAAGAAACCCAGGAACAAGGTCCATAAAGGTAAATGTGCTTTATATAGATTTGGATACTTAACATAGGACTTAATCCTAAAAAGGATGCCCAAATTAGAGAGGATTTATGATTGGTTTTTGTACTTCTATGAAGGAATCTAAAATCAAAAGTAAATTAAGACTCGTTAAGAGAAATTATGACTGGGGATTACTCTAAAAGAAGAATCCCAGGTTTAATGGAATTATGACTGGGGCTTACTCCTGAAAAGGTGGCCCAGGTAAAGGGAATTTGGATTTTGGGAACTTGGGGCTTACTCCTAAGGAGGATTCCCATATTAAAAGAATTATGGTTGGGGCTTACTCCTGAAGAGGATGTAGAAAATTAAGGGATCTTGGAGACTGGGGCTTACTCTGGAAAAGGTGGCCCAGGTTTGGGGACATGATGATTGGGACTTACTCTTGAAAAAGAGGATGCCCATATTTTGGATTTTGATATTAGGAATTACTCTTGAGAAGGAGGCCCATGATAAAGTTCCTCTCATATTTAATGTATGAGGTTGAATGAATGAAATATCTAACAATAGTGACATAAAGATATGTAAATCTCTAGGTTTTTAGAAAATTTTCACATAATTCCTTTCAGATAAGGAAGCCAACAAATAAACCATGCCATAAACGGCTTTGAAGAGGGTTCTGAAGGCTAATTTTTGAAGAGGAGAGTTGGATTTGAAGAAATAATGTGTATAGGAAGGTGGGTCACCCAAAAACAGAGAGGCACACAAGTCCTACGTGGGCGCGAAAGTCCTGGTTGAGCAAGTATACTTGTGCGACACATGGGTACTTGCGCGACGGTCAACCCATAGGGTAATAATTGGGTGAGACTTTTCTCATTACCTTAGTATTATATCTAAAGGCTTCCAAAAGATTGGTGCACAAGTTTTATTGGAGGGATAAGGCAGTGCGCAAGTGTGGCCATTTCCCTTAAGGGCTGGCCACTTAGGCATGCAAGTGTTGATGAGTTTCAACACTTCGGCCTTGTTTTCCTTGTTTAGAGCTTTCATTATAGGTAATAAATTAACTTAGAAGTGTTCAAAAGACTTCCAGAAGAGACCAGGGCACCAGGATCTCGAATCTGAGTTGTTTAATTTTTCCATCCTCAAAATGGGGGGCCCACAAGGGGTATTTATAGGCCAGAGAAGACCTTGGTAGAAAATCAAAGAGGGTGAACAAGTCACCTATGCGACCACTATGTGGCACATAAGTATACATGCGTGACCATGATGAAACTTGCGTGACCCATGTGGGATGAAATCCTTCTTCATGCCATTGTTTATTTTTTATGTTTCTTTAAAGGATAAATTACTTTGTTCCAAGTTATTTCCCTTTTTCAATCGTTTAGACATTGTGAGGGAAAGGATTGTCAACAATATCCTGTTTTTAATTATGTTTTCCTATATTCAATGTCATTTTAGAGGAAGAAATTGAATATAGAAGGATGTGTGCTGTGAGAAAAACTGGTTTTCTTGAGTAGAAAAAAGAAAGATGGATGCGTAGTTAATGAACCGAATCAGTAGTAGATTGTATGTTTTACATTGTAGATTTAAAATTTTAATAAATATTTTGTAACTTAATAATATATATATATATTTGTAACTGGATTATTTTGAGGTCCTTGATGAACAGGAACCTGACAATTTTGTGGAAAACGATAACTTACATTAGTTGTTGGGAGATGAGAACCCTAGTAGAGTATGCTGCAGATCTGGGAAGAGTATAGTTCTGATGAGGTACTAGCCCTCCGCAAGTATGAGTTATAGTGACACTGAGTAACAACAGGTTAAGGCACAAGTAGAATAGGCTGAAAAAAGGGCCATAGAGATGGAAGAACAATTTTCTAGGGAAAACACTCTATTTATGAAACTGATGAAAGTTTTACGTTCAAAACATCCACCAGAGGCCTGCACTTCTTGTAATGAATATATGTCATTGATGTGTTCTATATATGGTGTACCAGGTGGTAGTTCTAGTGGTGGTCGAGACAATGATGAGGAGGAGGCCAGGCATAGGTAGAGGAGGGAAAGGAGGAGGCCAAGACGGAGGAGGAGGGTGAGGAGGAGGCGAGGTGAAAGAGGAAGGTGATGAGGGGGCTAAGGTTGAGAACGAGGGTGAGGAGGAGGTCGGGACGATGACGTGGATGACGATGAGGACGAGGGTGACGGTAATGATGATGGTAATGATTTTGATGGTGATGAGGGATAATTACTCCATTACATTTTTTACTGATATTACTAGCCTTTGATGTTTATTGATTTGTTGTGCCAGAATATATGTGTGATTAGGTAGGTCACATTTTCATTATTTTTTTTATTTATAAATGAAAAGCAAGACTTGATGATTTTATATGACTTATTCACCCCTCCGCTGAAAACCCTCCACCCCCTAGACACCCAGTACCCCCTGGAAAGCCCCACCACCCCCGTGGAAAGTTAGCCAAACCCCCAGGACAACCCCTTCCCCTGTGGTCAACCCCCCTCCCACTAGACACCACATACCCCCTAGACAGCCACCCCAGTTGGCAGCACGGCCACCCCCTGGACACCCCTACCCCCTGGACAGCCCGAGCACCCCCGGGGATAGCCCTCCCACCCCTAAACCCCCCTTCCCCGTGGATATCCCCCCACACCTGTGGATAGCCCGTCCACTCCTTAGACACCCCTACCACGCGTGGCCAGCCTGCCCACCCCCTGGACAGCCCGCCCACCCCCTCGACACAACCACAACCTAGAAACACGACCACCCCCCGTAAACGGCTCGCCCACCCCCTAGACACCTCATACAACTTGAATAGCCCCTCCCACCCTCGTGGACAACCCTCCCCATGGAAACCACCTACCCCCTGGATAGTTTAGCCATCCCCATGGTCATCCCGCCCACCCCCTGGACACCCCCACACCCTTGACCCCCATGTAATAACACGAGATTTTATGAGAATTATCCCTTTTAATTTCTTTGATGTTTTTTATTGTACACTACACCAAGATTATCTTGCGCTATACGCAACACCATATTAGCTTGAAATATACACAACACTGTTCTTTGATCGTGTTACACACAATTTCAAGTTCATTTTGTGAAAATTATTTTACGCAACATTATGTACAGATTTTGTTTAATGTATAAATGAAATAAGTTTTGATTATGTTATACGCAAAATTAAGTGTGTATATATATATATTCAATGTATAAATGAGATATGGTTTGATTCTGTTATACAAAAAAATGAGTCTTGCACTACACGCAACCCTAACATGTCTTACATTACACACAATCACGACCTTCCTCGATAGCATGTGTAGTACGCAATACCATGCTTCACTAAAAAAGATATTATTATAATATTATTATGATCTAGCAGTTATGAATAGTAATACCCACTTTCTAAAATTTTATAAATATTACCTTTCAAAATGGACTTCATTTTTGGATTCAGAATATCTAAATTTTCCTAGGGTGAGTTTTTGGTATTTTTCATAAAACTTTCAATTTTTTATGAATAGTGAAAATATTGAGTTACTATTTAAAAACCGACTTTTTATTTATATAATTATTTAATTTATTTAAATTTATTTTAGTTTAAAATTGATATATTATACATATATATGATTAATTCAATTCATTTGAATCATTTTATAATCATTATATATATATTAAAATTTTATTGAACTTTTCACAGTCTCTTACCCAACACCTAGGAGAATTTGGAAATTAAAAAAAGGTAATTTTACCTCTTGTGTGAGTGTAAAATCCGAGACACACGGTTAATATCAAGGACTAAAATTTTGTTCAATAAGATGAAATTAATTTTTGGTGAATAGTAACTTTTTACTTTTTTTTCCATGGTTAAAAGTAAATAGGGTAATTAAGGGTAAAAATGATATTATTATTATCATAACACATTCCCTAATTCTATTGGATAAGTTTTATTCGACGAAAAAAAAACCTTAGGAATAAAATATGACCATTTAGGCCCACTTTCATTAGATTAAGACATTTAATATTATTTTATTTAAAGAATAGTTAAAATAGTTAAAATCAAAGTTTAATAACTAAAACATTTATAATATAGGGATATACATAAGATAAATTAAACTATAAATATTCATTATAAATATAAAAATATTCCCTAAATAATGGTATTTTATTTATAATAATTATACAATATATAATTTACTTTATTTATGACACAATGATGGTGCATTAATTATCTTATTAATGAAATATTGACATAATTGATGTTATAAAACCCCAAATAAAAGTAATTAGAGACTTTTTATGAATTACAATAATTTCCTAGGTTAATATGACATGCTAATATATATTTAATTAACCTTTTTCTAACTAATAATTCTGTTACGATTTTCACAAAAATCAATTACCAAATAGTGTCAAAATTGAAATAAAATATTTTTTAAAACAAATATTATATTATTAATTGTTACTTTTTTCATAAAAATAAGAGGTTCGACCAAATGAAATATATAATGATATATGAAATAATAATAAACATATTGGGGTTTTTTTGTCTTGTTATAGTATGTTTATTATCATTATAGTGTAAGAAAACTAGAAGACACGGTAAAAGTTAAATTTTTTATCTTAAAGTTAAATCTATATGATAAGGTTAAAATAGAAACCTAAATCTGTATAAATTTTATTCGATAAGATTATTTTGACCCATACCCACCTTAGCTTCGAAATAAATCAATTTTAAGCTATTATAAACCGAATATGACTTTATTATAGAATAATATTTTGAGTTTTTCTAAGGGTGCCCCTCTCCTCCCTTATAAAAAGGGAACCCCTTCAATCTACTCTTCACACCCTTTTGAGCCTTGATGCTCGGCCAAACACTTCCAATTTATCTTCTCCACTTCCCCAGAATCATTATAGAGGTTCTGGTTTTCTCAAAAGACCAACTCTACTTCCTTAAGAGAAGGCTTAAAGAAGGTGCGTCGAAGAAGAGGTAATATCTTCTTCCGATTCTCTCAAGTTTCTTTCTTCTTCAACTCCTTATCATTTAGTTGCTTCATTATAATGTAATAACATCAGTATAAATCATATACTGGTATGTTGTTATGAATATGAAACAACCCTATTTCACCTTCTATCCATCTTATGGAAAATGAAATCACCGCGCGTGCATACGTACGGAATACCGTCTCCACGCTGTGGTGTAATATATTTTCCACCACCTCCTTACATGGATGGGTATAATGGTGTAAAATAAATTAATATATATGTCTATTGTAAAATGATATTGATTCTGTAATATTATACATACACATCAATACAATTCCATTATCATGGGAATGATATCATCACTCGTGCGTACATACGGAATACCGTCTCCACGAACGCGATGAGAGTCATTTTCCATGATTAACGATTCAAGAATGATTATAAAGTATACGTAATGAATAATAATGAAATATTTGACATAATTAAGCAACTAGATTTATGAATAAATATACATATACATATATATATATATATATTATCTACTTACTTCCATTCAAGTCAATAAGGAAAAGAAAACAACGTTCATGCGTACGTACGGCCTGTCATCTCCATGAACGGTGTATTTCATTTAATTTATCTATATATATATATTATATATATATACTGAATATATATGATATATATATTATGATTTATATTCTGGAATTTATTAAATCATGATATCAGTAGTAATGATATCAAGAACAATAAGTCCAAAATGTACGATAAATAAATCGTTTTACCCAAAACGCTACATTAACATGCAATTTACAAAAGAATGGGTAATATAAAGTTATATGTGAACCATATATGATATCATAATAATCAATATGATTATTTAATAAGTCAATGAAATTATTTAAATCATTATACAGGAGTATCAGATACATACTAATCATATCGGACCTAAGGTAAGGGATAACTTTTCCAATATCATTTTTATCCGAAATAGTTTATTTGTACATATTAATAGGGGTTATACTTATAATCCATGTTCATATTTTCTAAAAATGGTTTCATGTATTTTTAATTTCCATTTTACCCAATTTTGAGTTTTACTACATGGTATGTAAGGAATCTTTCTTATGTTTACGTTACAAGGTACTTTTTGAATTTTCTTGAAAAAGTACGAGTTGAATGTTTTTTTAACATATATGGCATAAAAAGATTTATAAATTTTTATAAATAATTATTTTCATGAAGCATTCTCCAAAATAATTCATGACTATTTTCAATAAAATCTATTTCTTTTAAAAATTTCCTGACGTTTTGTGAAAACAAATTGATTTTGAAGAAGAAAGGATATTATCCCCAAGAATTCATTGCAAAAGTTTTATCAAAAAAATTTTCCATCTAAGATGAAATTATTTATTATTTTTATGTTCCAATTATAATTTCTATATTATTTACATGGATTCACTTTTCTTTTTTTGAAATATCAATTTGTTTTATATGTATTATGTTATGATGGGGTGATGTTTATAAAACCCATTTTATTCTTGGGTTATGATGAAAGATTTTTGTTTATGTTGTGGAACAAGTATGAATGCTTTCACTATGAGATGGGTGGGACCTATATCTCCCTCCAATGAATTGGGTGAAGATTTATATCTCATGAGATAGACATGGCTAGAATGATAATTTTATCTGGTTCAGTGATACAAGACTTGAATGAGGAGTGAACTCGATTTAGAAAGGGACTTTGTCCAATAATATATTCTTGGCAGCAAAGCCTTGGCTTCTATGGAAATCAGAACAAGAACTGAATGGTTTCCACAATTACATGATTTATTCCCATGATATTTTATCATGATTTATGTTCCATTATAATATATGCCTTACATACTTCAAATATTTATGTCGGTGCTCATGATTTTGATGTTTAGATTTTATGTTCATTTTTTGTATTCAAATGTTTATGGATTGTTTTAGGATCTATATGCTTACCCTTCTATGCATTTGAGATCACCCTTTATATGTTTTATTTTCTCTAGGATTTAAAGAATGTTTTTTAGGCATGAAAACAAAAAGGGGAAGATATTTATGGGAGATGTTGAAGATCTTTCACCATGATTAGAAGATTATTTTTCGAGTTTCCAAAGACACTAAACTATTACGGTCTTTTGGGGTCAGTTTTTGTTATGTATTAAGTATTATGAAAATGTAATCTAATGTCCATGTAGATCAAGCTTTGCTTCTCTATAGTTGGTATCAGAGAAATTATTTAGTCATCCTTTGGAAACTAGGATGCGAGAACGTTAGTGAGATCCCTAGTGATATTTCTAAGGTATGTCTAGGGATGTCCCTAAGGTTAACTACAAGTATAGGTTATAGTCCTAGAATTATGGTAACGATCTTTGAATTTAACCTAAGATGTTATATATTGAAGGTAACCCCCCTGATTATGATTTTCTCCTCTCAAATTATTCTTTTTGGGTTTTTAGAAAATGGTTGTTAAAGGGAAGATTCACGATAATGGAGGATATGATGGACAATGTAATGATATTCTTCCAGACCAACCGAATGAAATTGGATCTGGAGGTCTACATATCGTTATTATGCCTAATCAGAAATATCATTATATGATCAATAATCTAATCTTTGGAAAGTTTTCCGACTCAGTTAATAAGAGAAACATGGAGTTTCATGATGATCCTAGAGGAAAGAAAGTTCAATTTATATCATGTAAATCATGTGGGAAGAGGCATCGAGGAGAATATTTCAATGGAACTAGAAGATGCTTTCGGTGTAGAAATGAAGGACACAAATCCAGTAAGTGCAATGGAAAATGTTCAGTTAACACCATGGATAAGGATAATGGTATTGCTACGACATCAACAATGATTAGATGTTTTAAATGTGGAATGTATGGGAATTTTGAAAACCAATGCCTTAAAAGGAAAATCTCATGAGGAGAATCAACATGGTCATATGGGTAGTATTTATTTGGATGATGATGAGGAGACTAAAAATGATATATGAGATGAAAGAAGTGTTGAAGCTTGGTCAATGGTTTAAGAAGGTAGTGGAATGATTATATGTTTATCAGGAGTTATTTTGTATAGGTTATTTAATGATACTAGAGAATAAAGAAACATCTAAGGTTGTTACACTATTGTTTTTTCTTAAAGTATTTGAATGAATAGGTTGAATGGTACCGGTAACCATGAAAAGTGATTCAAATATTTCGGATTGAAGATGATATGTGCATAATGAAGGGATAAAGAGAAAATTTAATGTTTGATAATATTCATGAGCTCATGACTGATATAAGGACAATGTTTTATCATGGTTTGAGTATATAGAATTTTTGGAATTTGGTATGTGGAAAGAGTTAGATTTTGACAACATTCATGTTTTCACTAAGGTTCAATGGGTATTAATATTTCAAGAGAATACATGATTAAGGTATTCACATGATTGGAGTGTGACCAACAACACATATGAGGGATAAATGATGGTATTTACATGCTTGTTATATGACCTTTTTAGTAATTGTTATCTTTATACTATGAGTTTGGAAAGAAGTATTTTGGATAAGACTAAATATTGTAATTGATTATGTTGAACATAAGTTAGTATTGATTAAGGCTTGAACTATTTGATATTATTTTTGAAATGTTATAATAGTATAGTTTTAGAAAAAGGAAAACCCGTAGGATGGGCGACAACCCATCACGTTGGACAAGTCTGTGGGAATGGAACCCACAACTGAAGTGTGACAGGCCTTCATCACCTACCACTGTCCTACAGGAAGTCCATGTTTTCTAGAAACCAATTTTATTATATTAATGAGTATGATATATGAAGTATAAGTCCATTTTAGGAACCATATATGATTAATCTCACTATAGATGGACATATGTGTTTTTGATAAATTTTTCTAATATTTTGTTTAAGATAGATGGAATGACCCATTATTCTATCACATGATATGCTAAAACTTCACAAATGAAAAATTAATCTTTATTTCTTTAAGATATGAAGTGGAAATTTTCCAAGGAATGACCAACGGTGAGACGGTACCAATATCAAGAAAGTATTTATACTAATTCCAATTTCTTCAACTTTAGGGAAATGATCTTGAAAACCAAAATTTTTTTTCTAGTTCCCTTATATCTGATGAATCAGATGGTACGTTAGATCATCACAAATATATGGCTTTGTGATTGTTATCCATGTTCATTACCACTCTCCATCAGAACATGATGGTTAGATTTCACCTCTATATCCATATTTTTACCTATGATCTCCTATGTGGAAACCCAGTGATTAATTAATTTGTGTAACCATTACATTTCATACATTAGTTTTTAAATATAAGTTTTGGTATTCCTTTTTATGATGTGGGTTTCTATTAAAGAAACTTTCAAGTAGAAAACAATTTATAACTCCGACAAATTTTGAGGGAAAATTTCATTTTATGTGGGGCAGAATGTAACAACCTGAGATTTTATGAGAATTATTCTTTTTAATTTCGTTGATGTCTTTTATTGTACACTAAACCAAGATTATCTTGAGCTATACGGAACACCATACTGTCTTTCAATATACACAACAATATTCTTGGCTCGTGTTACACACAATTTCAAGTTCGTTTTGTGAAAATTATTTTACGCAACATTATGTATAGATTTTGATTAATGTATAAATGAAATTAGATTTATTTATGTGATACACAACATTGAGTGTATATATATATATATTCAATGTATAAATGAATTATGGTTGGATTCTGTTATACGCAACAACAAAGGAGTCTTTCACTACACACAACCCTAACTTGGCTTACATTACACGCAATTGTGACTTTCCTCGATAGCGTTTGCAGTATGCAATACCGAGTTTCACATAACGAGATATTATTATAATATTATTATGAACTAGTCGTTATGAATTGTAATACCCACTTTATAAAATTTTATAAATTTTATCTTTCAAAATGGACTTCACTTTTGGATTCGGATTATCGAAATTATCCTAGGGTGAATTTTTTTTTATTTTTCTTAAAACTTTTAATTTCTGATGAATAGTGAAAACACTGGGGTACTATTTAAATACTGAATTTTTATTTAAATAATTACTTATTTTACTTAAATTTATTTTAGGACAAAATTGGTACATTATACCTATATATTTTCAATGTAATTAATTGGATTCATTTTATAATAATTTTAGATATATTAAAATTTTGTTGAACTTTTCACAGTCTTTTACCCACCTCCTAGGAGAATTTCGAAATTCACATAAAACATAATTTTACCGCTTCTGTGAGTGGAATTTAGAAATTCTGGGAGACACGGTTAATATAAAGGACTAAAATGTGGTTCAATAAGATGAAAATAAATTTTGGTGAATAGTAACTTTGTACTTTTTTCCACGGTTAAAAGAAAATATGGTAATTTAGTGTAAAAATGTTATTATTATTACCATAAACCATGACCAAATTCAATTGTATAAGTTTAATTAGACCATAAGCAACCTTATTAATAAAATATGACCATTTCGGCCCACTTGGATTAGATAAGGACATCTAATATTATTTTATTTAAACAATAGTTAAAATAGTTAAAATCAATGTTTAATAACTAAAAAATTTTTAATATAGGGTTTTATGTTAGATATATTTGACTATAAATACTCATTATGAAGATAAAAATATTTTTTACATAATGGTATTTTACTAATAATTTTTAGACATTATATAATTTAATTTATTTATGACACAAATAGATGTAGTAATTATCTTATTAATGAAATATTTACATAATTGATGTTATAAATACCCAAATAAATGCAATTTGAGACTTTTTATGAATTAAACTAATTTTATAGGTTAATATGATATGTTATTATTTATTTAAATAAAATTTTTCGAACTAATCATTCTGTACTGATTTTCACAAAAATCAATTACCAAATAGTGTCAAAATTGACAAAAATAGTTTTTAAAACAAATTTTATACTATTAATTGTTATTTTATTCGAAAAAATCTAAGGTTTGGAAAAATGACTTTGATAAGGATATATATATATATTAATATTAAACAACTAAGGTTTCTTTTGGCTTGTTATTGTATGTTTATTAACCTTATAGTGTAAGAAAACATGAAGACACGGTAAAAGTAATTTTTTTTAACTTAACGTTAAATCTAAATGATAAGGTAAAAATAGAAACCTTAACATGTATAAATACTATTGGATAAGTGTATTTAGACCCATACCCACCATATCATTTAAATAGATCAATTTTAAGCTATTATAAACAGAATAATACTTTATTATAAAATAATATTTTTGAGTTTTTCCAAAGGTGCCCCTCTCCTCCCTTATAAAAAGGGCACCCCTTCCTTATTCTCTTCACACCCTTTTGTGCCTCGAAGCTCGGCCATCCCCTGACCATTTCACTCCTCCACTTCCCCAGAAACATTTTGGAGGTTTTGGTCTTCTCAAAATAACATCTCTACTTCCTTAAGAGAAGGTTTAAATGAGGTGCGTCGAAGAAGAGGTAACCTCTTCTTCTGATTCTCTCAAGTTTCTTTCTTCTTCAACTCCTTCTTATTTAGTTGGTTCATTATAAAGTAATAACATCAGTATCAATAATATACTGATATGTCATTATGAATATCAAACAACCCTATTTCACCTTCTATCCATCCTACGGAAAATGAAATCACCGCGCGTGCGTACGTACGGAATACCGTATACACGCCGTGGTGTAATCTATTTTCCACCGCCACCTTTCATGGATGTGTATAATTGTGTAAAAAAATAACTATATATGGTTATTGTAAAATGATGTTGATTTTCTGTAATTATACATACACTTCAATACAATTCCATGATCATGGGAATGCTATCATCGCTTTTGTGTATGTACGGAATACCGTCTCCATGAACGCGATGACATTCATTTCCCACGATTAACCATTCAAGAAAGTTTATAATGTATATATAATGAATAATAATGAAATACATGACATAATGAAGAATATGTATTTATGTATACTCACACATAGACACACACACAAACACACAGATATATATATATATATTTCATCTACTTAATTCCATTCAAGTCAATAAGGAAAAGAAAATTGCGTTCATTCGTATGTACGACCTACCGTCTCCATGAACGGTTTATTTCATTTAATTTATATTATATATATATATATATAATGAATATATATGATATATATATATAATGATTTACATTCAGGAAGTAATTAAATCATGATATAAGTAGTAATGATATCATGAACAAAAAGTCCAAACACGTACGAAAAATAAAACATTTTACCCAAAACGCTGCTTTATCATGAAATTTACAAAGGATCGGGTAATATAAAGTCATAAGTGAAAAAATATGATATCATAACAATTAATATGATTCTGTAATAAGTCAATGACATTATTGAAATCATTATACAGGAGGGTCAGATACGTATGAAGCATATCAGACCTAATGTAAGGGATAATTTTTTCAATCTAGTTTTTATCCGAGATTGTTTATTCGTACGTATTCACCAGGATTATATTTATCATCCATGTTTCTATTTTAAAAAAATGGTTTCATTATGTTTAACTTCATTTTTTACCGATTTTTGACTTTTACTACATGGTATGTAAGGAATCTTTCTTTTGTTTACGTAACGAGGTAATTTTTGACTTTTCCGGCAAAAGTATGAGATGAATGATTTTTTAAATTATATGGAATGAAATGATTTATATGGTTTTATAAAGCCTTATTTTCATTAATATTCCTCCAAAATATTTCATTACTATTTTCAACAAAATCTCTTTTATTTAAAAATTGCATGACGTTTTGTGAAAATAAATTGATTTGGAAGAAAAAAGGATAGTTTCGTCAAGAATTCATTTAAAATGTTTTATCAAAACGATTTTGCATATAAGATGACATTATTTTATGTGTGTATGTTTCAAGTATAATGTATCTATGATTTACATGGTTTCAATTTTCTTATGATGAAATATCCATTTTTTTTATATGGATTATGTTATGATGGGATGATGTTTATGAAACCCATTTTATTCTTTGGGTTATGATGAATGATTTATGTTTATGTTGTGGCACAAGTAAGAATGATTTCATTATGAGATGGGTGGGACCTATATCTCCCTCTAATTCATTGGGTAATGATTTATATCTCATTATATATACATGACAGGAACGGTAAGTTAATTCGGTTTAGAAATACAGGACTGGAACGAGGAGTGAACTCGATTCAGAAAGGGACTTTGTCCACTATGATCGTCTTGGCAGCAATGCCTTGGCTACTATGGAAATGATAACAGTTGCTGAATGTTTGCCACAATTACATGATTTATTCCCATGCTATTATATCAGGATTGATGTTCCATTATGATATATTCCTTATGTACTTCCATGATTTATGTCGTTGCTCATGATATTATTGTTTAGATTTTATGTTTGGGTTTTTGCATTCAAATGATTATGGATTGTTTTATGGTCCCTATGCATACCTTTACTGAGCATTTGAGCTCACCCTTGATATGTTTTATTTTCCCCTGAACTTAAAGAAAGGTTTTAGGTATGAAAACAAAAACCGGAAGATCATTATGGGATATGTTGAAGATCTTTCACCACGATTCGAAGATTATTTTCTGAGTTTCAAAAGACACTAAACTATTACAGTCCTTTGGTGTCTATTATTGTTATGTATTAAATATTCCCGCAAAGTAATGTAATGTCCATGTACATCAAGCTTTGGGTCTCTACACCCCACCTCCTAGACACTCCCACCCCCTGGAAAGCCACCGAATCCCCTGAACACCACCCCACCCCTGGACAGAAACCCACCCCGGACACCCCCCATACACCCCCTACCCCTCGGACACCCCCATGGACATCGCCCCACCACCCATAATATCCCCACCCCCACCACCCAGATGGACATCCCCTCCCCCCACCAGTCGTGGCATCCCCCCACCCCCTTGGACACCCCCTGGACGGACCACCCCACCACAATGGACAGCCCCCAGCCCCCCACCCCCACATCCCAACTAGACTCCTTGTAACCCCCTGGATAGCCCTGCCACCCTCGTGGATAGCCCGCCCCACTGGACAACCCCTCCCCCTATGGACAACCACCCACCGCTGGACACCTCTTACCCTCACTAGACAGCCCCGCCCACCCCCATGGACAGCCCCTCCCCCCGTGGACAACCCCCACCCATGTAGACCACCCCCCATGGACACTCCTACCCCCTATGTCCAACCCACTCCCCCCATGGACACCACATACCCCCTGGACAGCCCTGCACATCCCCGTGGACACCCCCTACCCCCGTGGATAGCCCCCACGCCTGTGGATAGCCCCACCCACCCCTTGGATACCCCTGACCCCCAGGAAAGCCCCGCCACACCTGTGGACCACCCCCACAACCTGGACAACCCCTAATTCTACTATATTTCGAACACCCCCATTGATACCACCCCACCCACATGAACAGACCCCATCTCCAAGACCGTCCACCCCCTAGACACTACCCTACCTCCAAAAAACCCACACCCCTTGAACCCCCCCCCCCAAACCCCCTGGACACCACCCCATCCCATGGACACCCCCATGGATAGCCTTCACCCCGGACACCCCCCAGAGACACCCCCATGGAAAGCCCCCCCCCCCCCCCCCACCAAGGAAACCCCCCCAGGACACCCCCTTCCCCACAGACACCCCCATGCATATTGACACCCTACCCCCTTGGACATCCACCCAAAACCTTGAACAATCCCCCATCCCCCTAAATTCTGAATTGAATGCATTATGTATTTAATTAGCTTATGAATTATGTGTTAATGGTGTGTCGGTATACATTTTTTATGTTTATACTTGGTGTAATTACCTTATGAATTATGTGTTAATTCAGTATGTGTGTAGAGGGTAATTAAATATAAAATTGGAGGTATTAAGATTTATTTTTGAATTATGTGTTGGATGAATTCTGTATAAATTCAAAAAAGAATTATGTATGAAAAGAATTCTGTATGTATTATGAATGTATCCTTGTTAATGGTGTATTGTGTTACTCGTTGTATGTGTATGTATTATGCAAATGTTCTGTTTTCTATGAATTATGAAGGCCTCTTGATGGAATTTATGTAGCTCCATAGGGGGCCTACTAGTGGAACTGATGAAGCTGCACAGGGTGAGGCCAGCAATCTGTCTTGATACTACAGGTATAAAAAAGATATGCCAACAGTTCTCAACCATTGGCATATGTGTAAAATTAGAACTTATACAAACAATTTTATGTAAAACATTGGTATAGGTCTATTCCAATGGTTTGTAAACCATTGGAATAGATATTATTAATTGATATTTTCAAACAGATTGTGGAAAGCTATTAAAAAATTTCTATACCAATGGTTTACAGAACTATTGGTATAAATATAAAAACATTTATACCATCCATTTACTGAAATCATTGTCATGCACTAATTTTTCAGACATATCCCAACGGTTCTCATAAAACATTTGGGACATGTCTATCTCTATGGATCAAAACCCATTGGATTGTATAACCATTGGTATAGTTTATAAAATTTGTTCACCAAACTTTATGAACTGTTTTAAACTATTGGTAAAGATAAATTTTCCTATAGTGTTCTCTCATTGATGTCATGATCCTTTTGATATTGTTCTTTATACCATTATAAAAACAAACATAATAGTATATTGGAAAACTAATTTTTTATATCATTGAACACTAGCTCATGTCTTAACCATGGTCTTACAACCTAATTATATAATTGGTAGTCTATAATTCCATTTTATAAAATTTTTAATGACTTTTTTTTAAATAAAAAATCAACATTTTTTGAAAATGGATTGAGATATGAACAATATCATACATCCAACTTATATTCATTCTGTTAAAACCTGTGTTATATTTCATGTTAAAACATTATTGATATAAGACTAAAATAAAATACAATTTAAATCTATATCTATTTTTTAATTGATACATAATTAAATAAACATGAGTACATCATTAGAAAAATGTAATTTATTAAAAAAACTATAATATTTGAAAATAATCCCTTTGGAATCAAATAAGAACTATATATTAATCACCCATATCCTAGATTGATTAACTCAATCCCATTATATAACACAATACCATAAATATAAAACTATAATATTGTAATCCATTATATTAATGAGAAATAACTATACATAATAAAACACAAATAAGAGTATGTATGACATAAATAACAAACTAATCAATATGAGAATATTAATATAAAGAAAACAATTAACATAAAACACAAACCATGGTATATAAATTTGTCTTGAACTCACAGTTATAAATGCGTGGAATTATTTTTTCTATTCGATAACATGATTATATTAATAATGAACTGAGTAACTATTTAGTATGTAATAGGACATAAAAAACACTTACCTAAAACCACCCACACAATACATAAAACATAAAAAAATATCTTTTATCATATCGAAATAAATGAAATGTTCTTTTGAATAAATATTTTCTTCACTTATATAACATAATTTATGAAATATTTTCTTGTAATAAAAATATTCCATCAATATTTATGCTTTTATGAAAAAAGTCCAATATATATATTCAGACAATATATATCATTATGAATAAACCCATATTGAAACCTAAAATTACTAATTTCAATTATTAAATAAATAAATTGATAAATTCATCACTCAGTAATACATTCACAATACAAAAAATTACAACAATAATTAATTGTAGATTTACCTCATTTATCACACAAAATAATCGGTTTATATTAGTCATATGTAGAACATGTCAGTAAATAAATTTAAAAAAATTCATCACCTAAAATATAACTTATTATTAAATTAAATACGAAATATATCCCAAACATACCCCCATTCAATTTATTGGGAATAATGGTGACATAAAAGAATCAAGTTAGGTGTTTTACACTACAAAAACAATAAAAATATTCTTGTAAGAGTAGATGAAGGATTTGGAACTGACCAATTTGATGTTCAAGAAAATAATTACTAAAAAACTATGTGAGGAGATATTGTTGGGGATGGGGAAGAAAAATTATGGATACATATAGGTTTCAATTTGGATAGGATTGAGATGGGAGGTGTGGATTCTTTATAATTGGGATGCCTACTGAAGGTTATACCAATGATTTTTTAAAATTGTTGGCATAATATAACTATATTTTATTGAAAAATAGGTATATTATAATATATACCAATGGTATTTAAAGAAAAATTGTATATATTATAATATACCCATAGTTTAAATACACCACTGGTATAGCCTTCCAATAAAAAAGTTATAAGAATGATTACTGTAAACCATTGGTATAGGGGGACCTACCCTAACCATTTTAAATTTTTTTTACTATAGTACCATTGGAATATATACCATTTACAATCATGAAATATTATGATTAAGAATCATGTATGATTCCTTTCAATACCATGCGTGAATAACAAACTATTTAAAAACCCTATAGACCATCATCCTAAATTCATCCTTGAAGTAAGAAGATGTATGTAGATCTAAAAGTATTTTATTATTTGAAGAACATGATGAAATATATTCATGATTATATATATTTTTTCTTGGTATGTCATCATGTTAGGCTGAGATAAAAATTCCTAAGGAGATTTTATAACCATTATCTATTCCTAATGTAAATGGAAAAGCATTACTAATAATTTAATTTTAGACTCCAAATAAGATCTAAAGGCCGTAATGATATTTGGTTTGTAGTAGATCACATTAATAAGATAGTGAACCTCTTTTTTATCAAATAATATTTATCTCTTGATCATATTTTCAAATAATATGTTTTGGTATTTATATGGTTAATTGGCATACAACATTCTATGGTATTTGATCGATATCTATGGTTTACCTCGATGTTCTAGAGAAGTATTCAGCATGCTATTAATAATTATTTTTGTTTTAATACTGATTATCATTAACATATAGAGTGTTAGTATGAGGGTATAATTCGAAAATAATAGGATATGTTTCTATCCCTTTATTTATATTTCAATGGTGGTGGGTATCAACACCTTCTTATAGTCATGTTATCTTAAAATAAAATCTTTTGTTATGGAATTAATATGGATCCTTATGAATCCCTCTATGGAAATAAGCGAATAAATATAACATACTATGATGAATTTGTATAAATAAAGATATTAGGACTTGATCTGACTAAGGAAAATAAAAAAAGAGGTTATACTTAGTCCACATCACATTAAGGAATATCAAATTATACATAAGAATTATGATAACAATCGTCGGTGAGATTTGGAATTTTATGTTGGTGAAAATCATTCCTAGTGAATTTATATACAGAATAATGTAATGAGAATTAGATATAAGGGATATAATATTCCTATTTATATATATCCATTTTATTTTATTGATCAAGTATGGATTGTGGGTTAATCTTGGAACTCACACCAAACCTCTCTAAAGTTCAAAATATGTTCCATGAATCACTACTAGGGAAGTATATACATTGTTCATCACATATACTAAACTCAGAGGTATAGAAATACATAATGGGGAATTCAATGAAGAAAAACTATTATAGGTATTCCATTTTAATGATAAATTTCTATTAAATAAGAATACTCACATGGTTTTTGAGTTTTAGAGGAATTAGAATTTTGAGGAAGTTACATTGGTACCCAATGATCTGATGATGAAAAGATATCATAAATTTTTATACCCAAGTGACATGATTTATAGGTATAAATTTATTTTATGCGGGTAAAATGTAACATCCAAATATATTATATATATTATCATTGAAATGAAACATGATGTATTTGACAGCATTCCTTACACACAACACCAAGTCTATATGAACTGCAATATAGTAAACTGTAATAGTTTGGACATTAAATTTAAAATTGGAAGATAAATAACAAATTTATGAATAGTTTATGGAAATGGTTTTTAATAATTCAAATATATTGATTAATTCATAATAAATAAGTAATCATTTTTAGAAAATTCATCTTTTGTTTCAAAGATATATTTTCTATAAAACAATTATCACTTTTCGTCATGAAAACATGATAATAAATTTCTACCATTTTTATAAAATTTATTTCAAAAAATTCATTACATTTTTAAAATATTGTTTTAATATTATCATAGGTTAAATATTTGTGACTTTTCTAAATAGATATATTCTTTAATAAATAGTACAAAATCGCGATTTCTATAAAAAATAAAATTTATTATCAAAATAATGCCCCATTATATTTTTAATTTTCTCTTAAATAATCATAATAATCCTTTAATTTGAAATAATTTTATTATTTACATAGAATCATTATTATACTTTATTTTGGTATAAGTTAATTATTGCACATAAAGCACATTTTTCCAAAAAAACAATTTATAAGTGCACAATGTGTTATTATCTTGATATTTTAATTATATATATATAGATATATATTAATTTTCAAAATTAAATTCAAAGACTATATATTGAAGAAAATATTTTATCATTCATTATATTTTTTTACAATATTAGGAATGGAATTAAATTAAATTTTATGT
The DNA here is from genome assembly GCA_963277665.1 of Viscum album. Classification (NCBI taxonomy): domain Eukaryota; kingdom Viridiplantae; phylum Streptophyta; class Magnoliopsida; order Santalales; family Viscaceae; genus Viscum; species Viscum album. The sequence continues at coordinate 21,344 of CAUJRU010001451.1, read as the reverse complement.
TTAAAAATTAATTTCTCAAAAATAGGTTCTTGTTGCAGTTTGTATGGTTAATAAAAATTAAATAACGCAATTAATAAAAATCAAGTATAGTAGAATTGATAAAAGATTTACATTTACTAATATTAATACAACATAATTGTCCCAATTTATTTTTTCTCATTGTGAATAGTAAAAATATTAATTTGTTTACAACAATTATGGTTAAAATGGGTTTACCAAGGGTTAAACCATGAGATAAGGTAATTATTTGCACAAAAACCTATCAAATTAGTTTGTTTGAATATATTTAAAACATATATTATTCTAAATATAAATAGTAATATATTTGGATCCACATTCACATGAAAGTGACCATAAATAATTTATATGTTTTATGATATTCTATGTGTGTCCCTCCCTTCAATTATTAAACAGAGATTATTATCCTCCATTATTCACATTATTTTCCCCTCTAATATCATAAAATAATAATCTAAATCCTTCCCATTATCCATAACATCATCATGTATCCTTCTTTATTCTCTTAATAATAATCCTGGGATGCTTTAGTAGTACGCCAGTTGAGTAATCTCAATAGAGATTTATAGATATTATCCAAGATATTTCAAAACAAATTTTGTTTTCTACATCCCATAAACTTGTTGTATTAATTGAATCATGATTATTATTGTTTCATAAAAATAATTTTATGTTATTTTTATGATTTAAAGACTAGTTCCTAGTTCTTCTCAATCCAATGGGAGAAGAATGTTTCGCTCATGCGTACGCATTGACTATTGCATCCATGTAGTGATACGACTCATCTTCCACCAAAATAATTCATGGATTGTTTTTATTATTGATTTAATTATTATATATTATAGGATCAAAATGATACTAACTGAAGAATCTAAATAACGATGTAGATGCTCAATATACATGAGGTAGTGAATTTTATATTTTAATAATTTGGTGGGAACTTTTAAATTTTCATAGAAAACTTTCTATTGTTTAACAAGGATAAACCATGTAAATTTACAAAACCTCTATGTTCTAAAAACAAGCTTGATTCTGGAAATGTTGTTCCAAAAAAGAGATTCTGGAAATTTAGTTCTGGAAATATAACATAACAAATCTTTACAGAACAAGGATTCTACCTTAATGCATATAGAACCTCATTTAATCAGAATACAAGTATAAGAAAGTATAAGATAGTTATACATCCCTTAACAACCAAAATACTATGAAAAACAATCTTGAAACAGTATAATAAACAAGTATTGAAATATTTAAACCCAAATAGTAGGGTATACAACGACCTTGGATAAAGGACCCTTGACTTATACTTTCAAGAAAGTCGTTCTTACCAAAACCCCAGTAAGCCCTCATTCAAAATTTTTGTATCTATCTTGCTATCTGTTCAAGCCCTTAGTTTAGAAGGAAACCATGACCTCAATCTTCGAAACCTAGAATCCCATGATCAACACGATCAGAGATTTCACGAGGCATGTTTGAACAGGTCGCTCACACCCGAACATATTTCTCACAACATATACATGAAGAAATGAGAGTTGAAAGAGCCTGTCTATCTAGAATACACATCAACATCATGTAATCAATAGATTCATAGAACTATTCATCAAAGTTATGAGCTCTTTAAAATGAGCTCTTATTTATTGGAACATCTTCCACGGTCAGCTCCCTCCTCCAACGGTCATATTATTCATTCATATTTGGAGGGACCTGTATTTGTGTCACTCAAAAAATGGGCAGTTAGTAAATGAATGCATGACCCCATTTTATAACACAAACAGGAGTAAGTAATAATATGGTTTCCCACCCAAATTCATTTTTTCAGAGTCTAGGGAAAAATAGAATTTGGAATCCAAGCAAGTTACCCTTCAAAGTATAAATTACAAGGATATCTGGATTCTGTTTCTCGTGAAGTCAGAATTAGAATTCTAATGAATTCGGAGTCTGAACGTAGAATGTTCAAAGTCTAAACATAGAATATTCAGAGTGTGAATTCAGAGAATCAGAGTCTGAACATAGAGAGTTTAGAGTCTGAATTCAGAATGTTCGGAGTCTGAATTCTGAGAATTCAGAACTAGAATTCAGATCCTGAAAACAGAATGCTCTATATCTATGTATTTATAAAATTTGTAGATTTTAAATGTAAAATTGAATTTTACACTTACATGTAAAAATGTGTTGGATTAAGACATGAACTATGAAAACATGGTAAGGATAAATTTTTTCTTGGGGAAGGAAATTTTTTCTTATTTTGGGAAATATTAAGGAAAATGGGGATGCCGAAAGATAGGGTGTTTTTCATTTTCAAAACATAAATTAATGGTAGAGTCATATGGAATCCTTATTGACTCAACAAGCTCCCTAACCTGAAATAATGGAAAATTCATAACAAAACCTTATTGGCTCAACGTATATATTATTTATGTGATAATAATTATTCTTCAAATACAAATTAATATTTACCATTATTTTATTCCATCCAATAACAGATGGAATTGTCCCTCGTCCATATGTACGAACTATCATCTCCACACAGTGTGGAAATTAATTTTTCATCACCGTTTCATATGAATTGTTATAAATATTTATATCATGAATATATATATTTTATTTATATCATCACTAATATTTTTTATATAAATAAACTTTAATCAATTTGCATGGAACAAAAATATCCAAACCAAAACATACATAAAAAACAAAGTAGTTAACACTCGAAATTATAATAATAATGAAATATTATTAATGGTCATGTGATAAGATGACATAATTAAAACATATATATTATTATATGTATAATTTCGGTTATTTTAGGTAATTAAAATAATTTTATATTAATTATACACAATTTTATTCTTCTACAAGGAAATGTGGACATGAGGTAAGGGTTTTACATTACAATCTCATTTTATTGATATTATTTAGGATTAAATTTTAAAATAGTGAAATTTTATGATATATCTATCCAAAATATTATCTTGTTTATTTTCCTATATTTTTTATGATTTTATTTTTTCATTTCATTGTCATATCCTTAAATACTCATGATAACAAAAGAATGTTTTTAAGGAAATGTGACCTTGTGTTTCCATTCAGTTGGGAATGTTTTCTTCCATAACTATATTTTCAATAAATTATATTAAAAGATGGATTATTAATTATAAAAAGATCATTTAATTCGATATTATATATATTTTACTTCCTAAATATGTTTTAAAATGAACTTTCATATCATTTTCTAAACATAGTAATGGTGAATTTTTATTGAAAATCTGAAAGGAATTTTTGTTTTAACATAAACCATATGAATTGATTTTTCAACCATCATGAATATTATGTTCTTTTATAATAATTTTATAAGGTTCCATGGCTCTTTTAAATTAATTTTTTAATTTTTGAAACCTTTTATATTTTATGTATGTTATTTCAAAATGAAAAGGGTATTCTACTCAAGAAATGTCTCTATAATGTTTTAATGGAATTTTCATCTATAACGTCATCATGTGGTGTTTCGTATGATTTACTGGGGATATGATCATGTCTTACTATCTTTATTATTATTTTTGTATCATTTAATATTATGATAATTAAATTTTTATGAATCATGTATATTTTTAATGAGTTTAGATTTGATGATATGAACAATGTTTTATGATTTTGCACACCTATATATGGTTTTCATTATGTGATGGGTGGACCCAAAATTATATATAATTATAATTATAAGTGTAAATAATGATATCTCCGGATATTATAGGGAATTTATTGGGGATTTAAATGAATTCACTAATGTAATTTTTCGAGTAAGATTGTATTTGGAGTGAACATTGACTATGGAAATGAAGGAATAGAGAGTGAAGCCGGTCAAATATAATGGTATTAGAAGTCATCCTTGACTAAGTAAATAATTTTATACGAAGATGTGTATATGAAAAACTTATCTTTTATTATTTTTAAATGGTTTGATAGATCCGGACTTATTATTAATGATTCTACACTGTTATTTTGTCTTATGTATTTTGTAATTTGATTGAAAAAACCTAAAGTAATGTTTCACGATTAAAGATATTGTACTAATTGGGTATTATTTTTCTAAGTATTGTTCATGTTATCAAATGCTTATTCTTATCTTATAGTTATTATCAATGAATGATATATTTTAGGATTCCACTTATGGATCATATGAGTTCACCCAGCCATATGATTCCATTCCATAGGTTATAGTGAATGGTTTGAAGTATGATTTGTCTAAGAAGGTTTCATTTTTTGAATAACTTAATCAGAAATAACGTGGGAGATTAATACACCTGTTTTTTGCATATCCACAATTCAAAATACACTAATCCTCAGTGCTCCATATACATTTATTATTATGTAATGTATTGAATATTTTTATAAAATTATTTACTATTTTTATATGAAATTAATGGGTTGTTATAGGATTTTTCTATGATTGTGTAGTTTTTTTATAAAATATAAAAGAATTATTCTTTAGTAATTCTTTATAAATTTTATTTTAAAATGAAAATATTGGATACAAAAATGGATTAATAGGATTTATAAAATGTTAAAGGGTTTCAATATTCAAAATGATATATTGTAGTATTTAAAGAACCTTCTTGAAAGGAAACATCATTAAAAATTTTACTTCTAAAAAATATGTTTTATAATTTTTAATTGAAAATGGTGAATATTATGTATTATTAAAATTAAATTATTATTTTATGAGGAAAATTTTTATAATTATATTATAATAATTAAAAAAAGATAATATGGTTTTCAAACACATTACTAATACTTTTTATCAGTACATGATTTGAAAAAAAAATTTCTAGGGAGGTATGGTTAGTTGCAGTAATTTTGGCATTGGTTTGTGATTATCTGTTTTCATTAGATTGAAGTCCAAGTTTTCAAATAAATATATAATTTTTTAAAAATACATATTTGATTGAGGTAATATGTTTTTTAATTTTACTAATATTTAAAATAATTAGACAAAAAATATTCTAAGGAATGTAAGGCATTAAATTATTCAATGATGTAAAATATTGTCATTAGAAAAAAATTATACAACATTATAGATCCATATTTAGAAGCCTTAGTATAGGGTATCTCAGATGTTTTTATCAACTATTACTTTTGAAAAAATAGGATTGTTGTAGCATCAATCACGTTTCTAGTAATAGTACCATAGATCCTATTAAAATCCATATAATAATTTTTTTCAACTACCAAACTGTGTCTCCATCAGTAATAAGAATAAACCCTATTGGTTTCCCATTGAAAACAACCACTTCACGGTATCTATTACAGAATGAATAATTTGAATCCATTTGATAGAATATATACTTTCATTGAGATTCTACTTCAAAAAAAATCCTAACTCTTTCTATTCATGCACATAGAGAAAAATTTTCTTCAATATCAATAACATTCATTTGAGAGTAGCTCCTGAAAACCATTATGATTTTATACCTTGGAACTTCTCCTTTATCATTATCCTAGATTCTATAAACCATCATTGTGCCTATAAATTTTTTTGTAGGACTAGTAAAATGATCCCATGTGGATTAATTTTATATTATATCTCTACCTTTAATTATAGAAAAAAATCAAATCTTATTGTTTAACAACCATTGAAACAAATTTTGGTTTAATTTTTGAAATGAGAGCTGTATGATTCTGAATTATCGAGGTAATTCTACATCAGTCTGGTGCCTTATGATTACCAATTATTATTTTAATATCAAAAAGTTTTTTTCATCCTTATATTAATCATTGTATTATTATTATTATTATCATTATTATAAATATAATCATTATAATAATTCTATTTTATATCAATAACATCAAAATTATACACATTTTTTCTTGTTTGATAGATTGGTTTTCAAAATCCTTACCATTTTTAGCCTGTAGAAAACTTCCTACTGTAAAAACTAAACCTCCTATCATGGTATTTTTTTCTATGATTTTAAAATCACAATAGTAAAAATTTCTATGAATACGTTTATTATAATAACTTTATCAACATCCCATACACATGAAAATGATTTAATCTACTTTTTATTTAATTTTTCCAAATTATTGCTTTTGATTATATTAAAACAGGGGCTTCCAAAAACATTGATGAATTTAACACTAGGATATCAATGAAATAACCATAATTATGGTGTTAAAATTATCTCAGGTCTCACAAATAATCTATTATGATATGTACACAAATGCATGCATTTTCACTCTAGAGGAACATTAAATTTTTATACTCGACTAACATTTTTCTTTTAATTTCAAATAAAATTTCATTATTCCTCACAATAATTACATTCTGTTATACCTTATATGGTGTAATGAATTCAGGATAAATTCCACAATTTTTCAGATAAATATAAATTTCATTCAACCAAAAATTCATATGATTATATATTCTGGGATGGACGATTTATACACCCAATACCTTCTTAACTTGTCTTATATAAATTTGAACAAGTTCACTAATTCAAAATTATATTTTCCAAACATAATAATATTCATCACAGTAAAATTATTATTGATTATAATGAAATATAAATCACATATGGTAGACTAATTCTTTTTGCGATCACACAAATATGAATGAATACATTTATGTAGTCATGAAAACTACATTTTTACTCATTTATGAGTATATTAGACCATATCCCACTTGTGAAATGCTTCAAAAATCCATAATCATTGTTTTTAAATATGATTATTGTCTCTTATCATATCATTCTTTGGGATTAGAGTCCAACTTCATTGGACAATGTGTCCTCGTCTACTTTTTTTCATTCATTTTATTCTATTGAACTTATGTAGCAGGAGTTTATTAGATCACCAGTTTGGAATAGGTTTCTCTCATTATTCCCCTATTATGGTATTAGTTCCAAATTTACTAATCTTTATAATACATTAGTTTCACATGAATATAACTTCATTTCCATCATTACATGGTTGTATTATATTTAATATATTGCATTAAATTCTTTCTTCATAAATAAAATCCTTACAGTTTACCTTATTTCATTCAATATTAGCATAACAAATTCCATTAATTCATAACAACCTACCATTTATAAAATTCATTGAACCTCCATCACATCTCGTAACATTTTTCAAATGTTTTTATTACCTAATATGTTTGAAGGAAATCAACTATTCAAATCTATGACTTTCCTATATTAATTTTTTTAATTTTACTTCTACAATAATGGATATTTTACCATTCTATGCATTTATTATTTCTTTCCCCTTTTAATTATCGGGATGTTTTTTAGTAAAAATGGTCTTGAAATCTTCAACTATATTACACTATTGTTAATATATTCAACATACTTCATTTATGAAGTCAAATCAATAGTGTGTGTGTGGATAAATTGAATCCATATAATAATCTAGCTTCCTCAATATATTTCCCCTCGTATTATAAGAGATTCTCACCTTAATTCGTACATTTTTCCTATTAGATACAAAATACACCATCATAATTAAATTTTTTTACTAAAAAACTACGAAATTATAACTAACCAACATATTTTTGTCTTTTATAATAATAAATGTTTAGTCCAGAATTTTTTCATGACTAGATGAGTAGTTGGGAAAATGTTTTTGTCTTAGAGAAACCTATTTTTTAGAGATTTATTATCTATAAAGACCCATACATTAAATACATTGATATTAATTTAGAAATGATTTATGTTCATTGGACATATAGAAATACTATTACATGACTGTATAGGTAATCTATATTTATAAATTTAGAATCATAAACAACTGGTTCATAAAACATCTACATTGTCTCCTATATATTTCATTATAAATATACTCCTTTTTTAAATATCATACTTAGTACCATTCATCTTGACCTAGGGAAAAAAATCATATTAAAGTGTGATCTCAAATTACAATTAACAGTAAACAATGGAAATATAATGCATATCGTATTCATATGAACATAACTTTTCAAACTCTTATTCTTCATATAAAAGATCATATTTTCATGTCATGGGATAAATCATAAAAGTGAAATGTAATCACAATAGTCATAAAATAAGAAATGTATTTTTTTTGGAAAAAACAAATAAACATAGAAAATAATTTCATATTAGTCATGTCGCATTTCCAAGACCATCATAGCAGACGAAGTCTATTACTGAACCGAGTTCACTCCTCATTCCAGCCCTATATTACTAAACCATATTTATGTGCTATTCTTGTGATGTTTATATAATTATATATAAATGTTTAAAAAATTATTGTGAGGTAGATATAGGTCCCACCCATCTCATAATGAAATCATTCTTTCATGTTCGACAAAAACAAAAAGCATTCATCATAGCATAACCCATGAAATCAAATGTTTTTCTTAAGCATCAGTCCATCAAAACATAATCTATATGAGATAAATGGATTTCATAACAACTATTCCTTTATAAATACAATAAACCGAAAGTAATAATATGGATATAAACATAAAACTATTTAATCATAGATGTAAAATAATTTTGATAAAACATTTGAGCTTCATTCCTGAGGAAAATATACTTTATTCTTCAAAAACATTTTCCTTACTCAAAATACCAAACAATTTTAGATGAAAATATATTCTAGGAAAATAACCTTGAAATATTTTAGCGTAATAATGAAGTAAATATATCATTATGGAAGCATAAAATTTTATTCATGTTGTATATGTTATAAAAATATTCTTCTCATACTTTCCCCAAAAAGACCAAAAGTACCGCATACTGAAAATGACACAAGATATCGTTTAGCTAAAATTTAGCAATGGGTAAATGTGATATTAAAAAATTATTGAAGGATATAAAAAATATTTTTAAACACATATTTAGGAAACACCAATGCGTATGAAAAATAAACCCTAGTAAATACTTAGGAATATAATGGTTACGAAAAAAATGAGATTTCAAAATGTATCCCTTACCTTAGGACTAATATGCTTTCTCTGTATATGAACAATATATATAATGATTCAAATATTATTAAGAATTTATTATAGAATAATAATAATTTTTATGATAACATTAATGATGATATTTTCATGCGTTTTTTAGTAACCTTTCATTGTTACTAGTTATTCAGGTATTAACTTCTTTATATACTTATGCTTGTTTTTTCAGATAAGTTCTTATTCATCTTTTTAGGTTATAGTTATTTCATTTACAATTTTTTTATATATTTTATATCATTTTTATCCAGTCGAATCATTTATATACGCATGTTTGAATGAATATATTGTAGAACGTATCACACCGCACCATGGAGATAATAAGACATATTTACACAAAAGAGATGATATCATTTTCTAAATTTTTTAATGGTATTTAAGTGTATGTTTTGTAGTATCTCATAATTCATTTCATGTTGTAATAATCAAATATAGATTAGCGACCTGAGCCTTTTACATATAATATTTCAATATTTTAAGCATAGTTAATCATCAGAGTATTAGCCAATGATCATTATGTTTAGTGTCTTGGAAGACTACGTATATTCAACAAAAAACATGAGGCCAAAAAACACTTCTTTATTTAATCTCCATAATGAGATCCTAACTTCCTTTGAGCCCTTATATCAACATAGGGTACCTTGGGGATCACATGATCAAAGGGATGAGCTAAAATCCCAGCAAGGGAATGAACATAGGGATACATCTCAAGCACATGAGTTAGGATACATGACATAATGATATCCAAAGCATGTCAATTATAAAATAATTTAGTATAAGAATGATATCATATGAACATGGAATCATATAAATGTGATAGAATCATAACACATTTCATTTTCATTGGTCAAGGGTAACTGCCAATCCTGTTTCACATATCAGTATTGGTCAAGGCTAACCGCCAATCTCGTTTCCCATTTTAGTACGGGTCAAGGCTAACCGCCAATCCTATTTCACATCACATGTCATGAGACTTAAACTTACCCAATGAATTGGAAATCTATATGGGAACACACATATCAACATATTCATGAATATTATTTCCACATAAATAATCAAACATAATCAACCATACATAAACATAAGGATACCCATGGAAATAATTGGGTACCACAATCATGACATAAAACATATCCAATGGGTGTATCATGAAAGTTTCTATGAAAGGAAGGGATTAGAACATACATGGAAATTCATAGTGTAAAATATGCATAAAACATGGTAATTGGTCTCAAATATAAGTGACAACATATAAAAAATTTATTTCTGAAACATTAGCATTAAAAAAAATGTGCGGTTTTAAGGAAAACACTATAGAGCTTCTCAAATAGACAAGAGGAAATTATTTAGTATGAAAATAGAATTGAAAAAAGATGTTTTTCATCTAGAAAAAACTTATTTATTAAAAATAATGGAGTTTTAAAACATAGGATAGAATGCACTTGAAATTTGTGTAAAAATTTGGGAAGTCCCCTTAAAACAGGTTGCCTTATCAGAAAGTTCTAAGGAGGGAATCTTTCAAAATAATGTATATCCCTGAAAGAATGTGATGAAAGGGTATTTATATAAGAATCTTGTACAAATAACCAGAATTCATAAGACTCACATAGATAGATAAGATAACACCTTTTTGAAAGAATGATATGGAAACCCAAAAGAACAAAGATTGTTCGGGTAGAATTCGTTACGATTTTATCAGCATGGTTTCTGGGGTGACCACGAGGGATTGGGGTTTATCATAACTAATAAATCTAGAAGGAAGAATGGGGGAGTGTCTTAAAAATACACCATCATTATCTAGTACACATATAATGGCATAGTATAGAGGACAATCTTGATTAAGATTGAAAAAGAGAGGATCCATTACCTTAAACCAAGTGGTGTTCCCCACTTGTTTTTAATGACATGAATAAAAAAATTATGATTATTAATTCATAATTACAGAACCTCTTATATATGTAAATGATTTATTATAACACTTTTTATTTCATTCAAATCCTTTTTGATTAATTATAAGGTTCGATTTCATTGTTAGTGCTCGTTTTTTTACTTGGCATTAAAAGATCGGTTCACTTATATTCAAGTTTGGATTATATGTAAGATGAAGGTGGTTGTCCATAATTGAAGTTACATTATTTATTTCATATCTAGCAGGCTACATGGTTTTTGTTTTAATTATGTTTACATAGAGATATGTTGAATTATTATACATATAACATTAGTGATAATCGTTTTTGCTAATCTGTGGATTTGAATACAAAGAATGTGTTTTTCATAATTACATAATACCATTTGTACCAAAAGATTAAAAAACCTAAAATAGGATATATTACATATATATTAATCTGGTTCAACCATATCACAAATGGTTTCATTACCAGAATTAATGATAATAACAAAAATTGGTAAACTGTTGTCCTTGAATGTGCTAAATTAGCACTTCTCAAACGGTGCTTTCATTTCATTCAAATAAAATGGTGCAGAAGGAAGATAATGAAATTTACCACTAGCATGAAGACATTATAGTACATGTATGCTACTAGATTTATCATACTATTATGGTGAATGTATGTGAGGAAAGAAATTAAAAATAAAAGAACTTAAAAGAAAAGAAGAAATTTGGGAAGAGGAATTTACCACTTGAGACTTCCTCCTTTCAGAACCTCTTAAGTTGAGAGGTTTTTGTATTTTGAGGTGGCTGAGAGAATCTAGACATGGGGGAGGACATTGGGGAGAAATTTGGAAAGAATTTTAGGGAATTCTAGGATCTTTAGAGGAGTGGAGAGAATAGGGAGGGAAGGGGGTTTTTATAGTGGAGGAGAGAAGGGATTTAATGATATAATAATCCTTAATTTATTATTTCTTCACAAGACAAAGAATAATAAGTATTCCATGACCAAAAATTGTAAATGGTTCATGTCAATTATAACCATTGGTGGTGACATCGTCCAAGATGCTAGGAGTAGTTTATTTAGCTTATAATGTATATATACGGAAAATTACCGTATTTTACTATTCATAAAGAATTAAAATATTTCAGAAAAATCTGAAAAATTCACGAAAACCATTTTTTGACACGTAGAATCCAAAAATGAAGTTCAGTTTTCAAAAATAATTTTCTAAACCTGATTACTATTATATTTAACAGAAATCCTAATTTATTATCAAAAAGTAGATTTAAAAACATGATTAAACTCATTCTAAAACATAGGTATATTGTACATCCAACTGGAATATTATTTTTATACTATCATAGGTGAGGTTAGTACTCATTATGGTATATCAAACTATTCATAAGGGTATGTTACTATTCATTAGTGTAGGTTACTATTCACCAAAAAATGAAGTTTATCTTATCATACTCAAGAAAATATCTTGAACACAACTGTGTACGTTAGATTTTAAAAATTCCGAACACAGAAGTGGAAAACTTATGTTTAATGGTCACTTATCACTTATTAGTTCATTATAATTTGATTTTATGTAATATTTATAGGAAGGGAATTTCCATTAAAAACACTGGGTCGTTATATTCTCCACCACATAAGAAATTTTTCCCTTGAAATTTCATTTTACATTCTAGGAAAAAAACAGATGTGGGTACATTTCCTTCATTACTTCCTCCAGTTCCAATGTTGCTTCCTCAAACTTGTGTTTCCTCCACAACACTTTTACAATATGGGTTGTCTTTTTGTGTAGAACCTTATATCACTTATCTATAATCTTTACTGGTTGCTCCTAATAATAGATATAATCTTCCAGCTGCACCACCTTTGTGTTTGGTAGATGTGAGGGATTAGGTATGTAATTCTTCATGAGTGATACGTGGAAAGCATCATGAACTCAATACATATTTGGTGGAAGTGCAAGCCGATAGGCCACAACTTCTATGTGGTCACGGATCTCAAACCCGGTGGTGTTCTCCACTTTTTATTAATGACAAGAAAAAAAATTATGATTATTAATTCATAATTCTAGAACCTATTATATATGTAATTGATTTATTATAACCATTTTTATTTCACTCAAATAATTTTTGATTAATTAAAAGGTTCAATTTCATTGTTAGGGCTCGTTTGTTTACTCGAATTTAAAAGACCGGTTCACTTATATTCATGTTTGGATTATATGCAAGATGAAAGTGGTTGTCCAGAATTGAAGTTAAATTATTTAGTTCATATCTAGGAGATTACATGGTTTTAGTTTTAATTATGTTTACTTAGAGATATGTCGAATTATAATATATATAACATTAGTGATAATCGTTTTTGTTAATCAGTGGATTTGATTACAAAGAATGAGTTTTTCATTATTACTTAATTCCATTTGTACCAAAAGATTACAAAACCAAAAATAGGATATATTACAAATATAATAATCTGGTTCAACCATAACACAAATGGTTTCATGACCAGAATTAAAGATAATAACAAAAATTGATAAACTATTGTCCTTGAATGTGCTAAATTAGCACATCTCAAACAGTGCTTTCATTTCATTCAAATAAATGGGCAGGGAAAAAAGATAATGATATTTCTCACTAGCATGAAGTCATTACAGAAAAATTTATGCTACTGGATTTATCATACTATTATGGTGAATGAAGGTGAGAAGTGAAATTAAAAATAAAATAACATAAAAGAAAAGAAGAAATTATTGAAGAGGAATTTACCTCTTGAGACTTCCTCTTTTGAGAACCTCTTAAGGGGAGAGATTTTTGTATTTTGAGGTGGCTGAGAGATTTTGGACATGAGGGAGGACCTTGGGGAGATATTTGGGCAGAATTTAGAGAATTTTAGGACCTTCAGAGGAGTGGAGAGAAGAGGGAGCGAAGGGGGTTTTATAATGGAGGAGAGGAGGGATTTAATGATATTATAATCCTTAATTTATTATTTATTCACAAGACAAAGAGTAGTAATTATTCCATGACCAATAATTGTAAATGGGTCATGTAAATTCTAACCATTATTGGTGACATCATCCATGATGCTAGGAATAGTTTATTTAGCTTATAATGTAGATATATGGTAAATTACCGTATTTAACTATTCATAAAAAATTCAAATATTTCCAAAAAATCTCAAAAATTCACCCTAACAATTTTATGATGTATAGAATCCAAAAATGAAGTTCAATTTTCAAAAATAATTTTCTAAATATGATTCATTTAATATTTAACTAAAATCATAATTTATTATAAAAACCATATTTTAAAAAATGATTTAACTCATTCTAAAACATAGGTATACTGTACATCCAACCTGAATATTATTTTTATACTATCATAGGTGAGGTTAGTACTCATTAGGGTATATCACTATTCATAAGGGCATGTTACTATTCATTAGTTTAGGTTACTATTCACCATAAAAATGATGTTTATCTTATCAGACTCCAAAAAACATCTTAAACACAACCGTGTAGGTCAGATTTTCAAAATTCCAAACACAGAAGTGACAAACTTATGTTTAATGGTCACTTATCACTTTTTAGTTCACTATTATGTAATTTTATGGAATATTTATACGAAGGGAATTTCCATTGAAAGCTTTGGGTCGTTACATTCTTTCCCCCTTAAGAAATTTTTCCTTTGAAATTTCATTTTACATTCTTGGCCAAAAACAAATGTGTGTACTTTTCCTTCGTTGCTTCCTCCAGTTCCCATGTTTCTTCCTCAAACATGGGTTTCCTCCACAACATGTTGACAAGATGGGTTTTCTTGTTGTGTAGAACCTTATCTCTCTGATCTAGAATCTTTACTGGTTGCTCCTCATAGGAGAGATCATCTTCCAGCTGCACCACCTTTGAGTTTAGTACATGTGAGAGATCAGGTGTTTACTTCATCAATGGTTATACATGGAAAACATCATAAACTCAATCAATATTTGGTGGAAGTTCAAGCCGATAGGCCACATCTCTTATGTGGTCAAGGGTCTCACAGGGGACAATATACCTTGGTCATAGTTTCCCTTTCTTCCCGAATCACATGAATCTCTTCCATGGAGATATTCTATTGAAGACTTTATCACCAACATCAAACTCCAAGTCCCTTCAATGGTTGTCAGCATAGCTATTTTACAGACATTGAGCAGCCTAGATGTATTCATGGATGACTTGAACCTTCTCTATCATCTCTTCAACAAGATCGGGCCCAAGTAGCTTTCTCTCTCAAACTTCATCCCAACAGGTCAGAGTTCTACATGTATTTCTATACATAGCTTTATATGGAGCCATGTGAATACTCGATTTGAAGTTACTGTTGTATGAGAACACAACCAATGGGAGATATTGATCCCAACCTACTTTGAATTAAAGAGAGAAGGCTCTTAGCATATCTTCAAGCGTCTGAATAGTCCTTTTAGATTGGCCATCAGTTTGGGGGTAATAGGTCGTGTTGAAATTTAATTAATTACTCAATGCATGTTGAAGACACCTCCAGAGTTTAGATGTGAACCTTGGATCAGGATCAGATACAATTGAAAGTGGAACACCAAGCAGTCTTACCACTTCCTTCACATATAACATTGCAAGTTGTTCAAGTGAGAGATATTCTTGAATAGTGATGAAATGGGATGTCTTTGTTAGTAGGTCAACCTCAACCCATATCTCATCATTTCCCTTTGATGTCTTTAGGAGACCGGTGAAAAAGTCCATATTAACGTTTTCCCATTTTAACATGGGTATAGGAAATGTATACCTCATACCTTTGAACTTTTGTCACTGAGCATTAACTTTTTGACATACCAAGCTCCTTCATATATATTCTGTGATCTCATTCTTCATGTTATCTTACCAGAAGTGTTCACAGAGATCACAATATAATTTGGTACCCCTTTGATGGATATAGAAGGTTCAGAAATGTGTATAATTAAATATATCCTTCTTTATCTCTGGATCAGATGGTACACATAATCGTTTCCCAAATCTTACAACTCCTTCCTCATCAATTTTTGAAATCGGAGGATTCCCCAATTTTAATAGCTTCCACCCTTTTCTAAACATTCCACATCGTTTCATTGAGAAAACATTTTTTTCTACAAGAGGGATTGTTGGGAAATCATTTGAGAAAAGATTGATGATGTTCTTCCCTTGATGATTCTCATGTCAATCTATTGAAAATCTAAGAAGATCATATCATTTTCGATTCTCACCATTGATAAAGATACATGATCCTTTCTACAAATAGAATCCGCCACTTTGTATTCTTTACCAGGATGGCAGTGGATTAGGCAGTCAAAATCCTTGATGAGATCTATCCATCTTCATTGGCGCATATAAATCTCATTCTGTGTGAATATATATTTGAGACTCTTGTGGTCAGTATATATCTCATATTTCCCCCTTAGATATAATGTCACCATATTTTCAATGCAAGGATCACAGCAGCCAACTCTAGATCATGTGTGGGATAGTTTTGCATCGGGATTTTCCGCTTCTTTGAGGCATAGACTATCACTTTATCATTTTGTATTAGTACATAGCCTAAGAATTTCTTTAAAGCTATTTATGTTGGCTATATCTTGATAAAGTCAATCCTTGCCCATAATTACATAAAATTCAACTAAAGGGAGACATATTATTTCAAAGATGAATAGTTTCAAAAACATCACCATGTGATACATAATCATAAAAGTTTCCCCCAATTGATATAAAATCATTTTAAGTAGCGACTCGATGTTCCTAGAAAACATTTAAGACATTCTCATAGGGCATGAACTAAAATAAAACATGACATACACAATCATATCAATTTGGTTATATGTATTTCAGCAATCATGATCTATCTCAACATTGGACTTGCATTGTCCCCTTGTCATTAGAGATTGTTGATGCTCATCACACTTCTCATCCCTTCTAATGTATCATTGTCCTGGATAATGTCCAACTTCTCCAGATTCATGAAATTATACAATATATGTTAACTTATCACTATTCATAAAATTATCCATTTTTTTATAGAAATTGGCTATTTTATGCCCCACCTTCCAACAATAAAAACATCTCTTGGTTCTTTAGTGTCATTCTCGTAGATGCCTCTTTCCACACTATTTACACAAAGGAAATTTGGTCTTGATTCCATTATCACCATTATCAAATGAACTTCTTTGAGATGTCATCCTACTCCTCCTTGATTAATTTGGGAATTCAACTATGTACCAATTTTTTATTTCTATTTCCAAAAGCTGGTTTGGCATGTTCACAATATGTTCAACTTGGGATCCCATCATCTCAGGCATATAATTAGGGTGGCTATCACATTGCCTATCACATTAATTTTTGGCACACATTCTTCTATTTCCCACCATAAACATAGAAAGAAGAACATAAAATTAGGGGGCTTGAATACTAATTTATTAAGAAAAAAAGGAAACATTCAACATAAAGGGATAAACTTATAAATAATAAGTACATCCTAACATGTGATTCCTTATGTTAAAACATAGGTTATCCTCGATCTATTTCTTAACATATATTCATTTGGTCGTTTTTTGTCCCTTAATAATGTTTTGTACAAAGCTCATGAATCTACCAAAGCATATCCCCCTGGGAGTGTCGTAACCAAGAGAGCATTAAGGCCCATTATCGTGCACTAGTTCTAGTTCAAGTCTAGCTCAAAAAGGTTTTTAAAGATTTTACCCCGAGATACATTTGTACCAGAGCCACCTCTACGTGCTCGTATCCAGACATGGATGTATTTTCTTAATAAACCACTTACTCTATACTCACCAAAATTTAGGACTATTTCCTTATAACTAGTCTCATCCTTAAGGTTCTCACTAAGGTTCTCTATTCATATCTACAAAAATAACTAGACCATCATCTAATAACAACATTAGTGACCCAAGCCTTTTATATATAACATTTCATTATTATATGCATAGTTAATCATCAGATTACAAGCCATGGATCATTAATTCTAGTGTCATGGAAGAGTAGGTACATTCAATACAAAACATGGGTCTAATATAACACCTCATTTTTTATTCTCCATAATGAGCTCCTAACATCCTTTGAGCCCTTACATCTGCATAGGGTACCCTGGGGAACACATGAACCCTGGGATGAGATAAAAAGCCCAACAAGGGAATGAACATAAGCATATATCTCAATCACATGAGTTATGAGACATGACATAATGATATCAAAATCATGTAACTTATAAAATAATTTAGTATAAGCAAGAGATCATATAAACATGGAATCATATAAATGTTTCAAAATCATAAAGAAAAATTTAGCATGGTTCAAGGCTAACCACCAATCCTGTTTCACATTTCAGTATGGGTCATGGATAACTGCCAATCTTGTTTCCCATTTCAGTACGAGTCATGGCTAACTGACAATCCTGTTTCACAGAGCATCTCATGAGACTTAACCTTATCCAGTGCATTCGAGCTCTATCTCGGCACACCCATCTCAACATATTCATGAATATTTTTTCCAGATAAATAAGCATACATTATCAAACATACATAAACATAAGGATACCCATGGAATGAATTGGGTACCACAATAATGACATCAAACATATCCAATGGGTGTATCATGAAAGTGTCTATGAAAGGAGGGGATTAGAAAATACATGGTCATTCCTCAGGTAAAATAGGCATATAACATGGTATGTGGTGTCAAATATAAGTAACAAAATATAAAAAATGTATTTTAGAAACATTAGCATTAAATCATTTTTGTGCGGTTTTAAGGAAAACGCTCTGGAGCTTCTCTAATAGACAAGAGCACATTTGTTTATATAAAAAAAGAATTTAACCAAGAATTTATTCATTAAAAAAATACTGATTTATTAAATACAATGGTTTTTAAAAAAATAGGATATATTTCACTTGAAATTTGGGAAAAATTTTGGGAAGTCCCCTTAAACAAAGTTCGCTTATCGGAAAGTTCTAAGGAAGGAATCTTTCAAAATCTTGTATATCCTTGAAAGAATGTGAGGAAACTATCTTGATATAAGAATATTGTACAAATATCCATAATTCATATGACTCATATATATATATAAGATAAAACCATTTTGAAAGAAAGGTATGGCAACCCGATAGAACAATGAAGGTTCAGGTAGAATTCGTTACGATTTTATCGGCATAGTGTCAGGTGTGACCAAGAGGAATTGATGAGAAAGAAATGTGGTTTATCATAAATTATAAATACAGAAGGAAGTATGGGGTGGTTCTTAAAAATACCCCATTATTATTTATTACACATATAAAGGCATAGTATATAGGACAATCTTGATTAAGATAGAAAAGGAGTGAATCCCTTACCTTAAACCCGGTGGTGTTCTCCACTTGTTATTAATGACCTGAATAAAAAAATTAGGATTATTAATTAATAATTCCAGAACCTATTTAATATTTAATTGACTTATTATAACTATTTTCAGTTCATTAAAATCCTTTTTGATTAATTATAAGGTTTAATTTAATTGTTCGGTCTCATTTGTTTACTTGGATTTAATAGATCTGTTCACTTATATACATGTTTGGATTATATGCAAGATGAAAGTGGATGTCCCAAATTGAAGTTATATTCTATAGTTTATATCCTGAAGATTAAATGGTATTAATTTTAATTAGGTTAATTAGTGTGATGTCGAATTATTATATATATAACCTTAGTGACAACTGTTTTTATTAATCGGTGGATTTGATTACAAAAAATGTGTTATTCATTATAACTAAATTCTATTTGTACAAAAAGATTACTGAACAAAAAATAGAATATATTACATATATAATAATCTGGTACATCCATAACACAAATGGTTCATCACCATAATTAATGATAATAACAAAAAATGATAAAATGTTGTCCTTGAATGTGCTAGATTATCACATATCAAACGGTGCTTTCATTTCATTCAAATAAAAGGGTGGGGAAAGAAGATAATGAAATTTACTACTAGCATGAAGAAATTATTGTAAATTTGTTCTACTGGATTTATCATACTATTAAGGTGATGTGAGGTGAGAAATGAAATTAAAATGAAAAGAACATAAAAGAAAAGAAAAAATTTGGGAAGAGGAATTTATCTCCCGAGACTTCCTCTTTTGAGAACCTCTTAAAGGGAGAGGTTTTGGTATTTTGAGGAACCTGGGAGATTTTGGACGTGGGGGAGGACCTTGGGGAGAGATTTGGGATGAATTTAGAGAAGGCTATGAGCTTGTGAGGTGTGGAGATAAGAGGGATCAAAGAGGGTTTTTATAGTGGAGGAGAGGAGGGATTTAATGATATTATAATCTTTAATTTATTATTTTGTTACAGGAAAATGAATAGTAAGTATTCCATGAAAAATAATAGTAAATAGGTCATGTTAATTTGAACCATGGGTATTGACATCATCTATGATTCTTGTAATAGTTTATTTATCTTATAATGTATATATACAGTAAATTACCATATTTTACTATTCATCAAAAATTCATGCATTTCAGAAAAATCTCAAAAATTCACCCTAACCATTTTTCAATATGTAGAATCCAAAAATGATTTTCATTTTTGAAAAATAATTTTCAAAATATGATTATTTTAATATTTAATTAAAATCCTAATTTATTATCAAAAAATGAGATTAAAAAATATTATTTAACTCATTCTAAAACATAGGTATATGGTACTTCAAACGTGAATATTATTTGCATATTATTATAGGTGAGGTTAGTATTCATTAGGGTATATAACTATTCATAAGGGTATGTGATTATTCATTATGGTATGTTACTATTCACCATAAAATTATGTTTTCTTATCGGACTCCAAAAAGCATCTTGAACACAACAGTGTATGTCAGATTTGCAAAATTCCAAACACAAAAGTGATAAACTTATGTTTAAAGGACAATTATCACTTATTAGATCATTATTATGTAATTTTATAGCATTTTTATAAAAAATGAATTCCCATTAAAAACATTTGGTCCTTACATATAGTAATTATTTCCACCATTTTTACCCTTCACATAATGTAGTCGTGAAAAACAAATTACACCACAACATGGAAACTGTAAGCCATACATACACATGCCCATTGTTTTAAATTTTTATATGATGGATAGAAGGTCAAATTGGGTTGTTTTATATTTATAAAAACATATCATTATATGAGTGAATCTTATTTTTTTGCTCAATAATGATACAAATAATGAAGATGAATTAGAAGAAGAATATAATTTGACAGAATCAGTAGAAAATAATACCTTTTCCTTGACGTGCCTCCTTTAAATTTCCTCTTAAGGCACTAGATTTTGCCTTTAAAGAAGACCAGAACCATTAAAATGAAAATATTGAATCTAATAAGGGAAAAATGAATGGGGTTGTATGATCTTGAAGGC
>CAUJRU010001450.1:95211-151894 GCA_963277665.1 Viscum album | reverse complement strand
TAAAATTTTCAGAATAATATGTATTTATAAAGGATTTTGAATCATTTTCTCCAAATACATACATTGAAAACCATAGAATTTTATATTTTCAAATTATATATATCAAATATTTATTTTGATATATAAATATATTTTCAAATTTTTTTCAAAATTATTTTCAGAATAGTGTTTCACAGGGTTTTCAAATCCCCTTATAGGGTAATTATTCTTAACCCTATGTATTTAAAAAATACTAGCAGGGTTATATAAAACATTTAGGGAGATTGGATTTAATTAGAATCTAGGGAAAAAATATGTTATTATTTTATTTTTTTTTAAAATATGTTAATTTGTAATAATAGTCTTTTTCTATAATGACTATACCATAAAAGTTCGACAATTATATAATGAACTATATATTTTCAGTATATTTTATAAAAAAAACTATACAATATTATTTTTTTATTAGATTTGAGACAATGAGTCTCACGAAAACTACAAAAATATTTATTCAATATTCTAAGTATTTTATTCATTTTAATATAATAAATGTAATAAAAGATCATAAAAACACCTCCATTTTTGAAGAAAAAATGATATTAATCTATGGTGATATCATATTCAATTCCTTATCAATGAAATAAAATTGAATATTTAATTCATTATTTTCATCATAACTCTTTTATATACAAAGACATTATTTCATGGTTGTTTTGGAAATCCTCAATTCAAACACATTGACATCCCTTCATTTAGATTATATGTCAAAATATATACTATGAGTGGTTGAATCATCCCACATATATTTTATTTTATTTCATAATGCCTTCATAGTCCAAATAAAATTTCACTTTTTATTAAACATGATCAATTTTGACATACATGTCTAACAACAAATAATGAGATTTTATAAATCATCCCTCATTATTTAATTATAATATAGTATTAGTCTGATAACAAGAATTATATAATTTATGACTATCTAGAGGAGTGGAATTGAATAACACGCATTAGTTCAATTGTCATTTTTTTCAAAAACTATTGAATTGTTATTGAAGTTTCATGTGAATATTTGTTTGAATAAGAGTGTCATAAGATGATTTAATTAATTGTTTTTTGAAAATCCAAATATTTGATATATTCTATAGATGATAAATAATACAATATCATATATCTCTATGAGTAGGATTTTTTATCCACATCTATATATTATAATAGAATATATTTTATGGTTAAAATTTATTTGGTGAATATATTATATTAAGATGATTAGAAACAATATTAAAAAAATGTTTTCACTTTTGCCTATATAATTCCATCCACTCTCTTGAATATAGAGAAAAAAATGACTAAATATCATTATTAGTCCATGTGAATAATAAACATCACATGCATATATATTTATAAATCATTATCCAGAGATTAATGGCTTTTTCCATTGTTTCAGTTGGACTCTATGTGTACTAGTGGTTCCAGTATATATAATGAAATTGATAAAATGTTTGTTCTAGTATAAATTATTTATTATTATGGTTGTCTATGATACCTTGAAAAAAAATCCTTCTAATTGTACTTCTGACCTAATGAAAATATATTGTAAAAAATATACAAAAAACAACATGAATGAATGGTGTTAATGACTGGTAAATCTAATGGGAAGATGAACCTCATAAAAACCTGTCCAATTATTTTACTTCACTTCTATATCATTATATTATATTTTGGGTATCACACGAATTAATAAATCCATATCTATTATCCAAGATATAGGCATGATAATAAGAGGGGATAATACAAAATAAATGAATAGTCAATAAACTGAAGATACATGATTCACTCTCTTCCTTATATTTCTACTTTATCTGCAAGATTATAAATGTGGTGTTACATATACTAGATTACATCTAGTTATATTCAAATTGTTTACCTATTTATTGATTTTAGATCTATATGATTTAATGATATGATGAAAATGAATTTGTTATATAGAAGTAGAATTCAGATATCAATCTTTTCAAAATTAAAATGAAGGAATATAAAATAAAAAAAACATTAAAATAATAAGGAAGATGAGAAGAATATTTTAAAGGTAAATGATCAATGATTACATGATGGAAATATATATGGGAGTTCTTCATGAAAAACATCAGATAAATATCATTTATATGATTCTATATATAAGTAAATAGAGGAAGATGGGTTTATTATCCATGTTGAGTACCTTAATGATGATATAAATGAAAAAATGGAATTTTTATTCGATATATTAATTATTATAATTTAATTTATCCATGATTATATGATGAAAAATAAAAACTTATTATTTATGTGAATGATATAAATGAAACACTAATGAAATTATCTAAATTGTATAAAACTATAATTGAACATATTAAAGCTACAAGAAAATAATTTTAAATGTGTGGATATTTTTTTCCCTTATATATATATTTTCCAAAATTAGAATACATTAAAAATATACAAGTAAGCTAAATATTGATGACAAGGTCCATGCACTAGGGAAGATTCAGATGTATTTTATTGATATTTATAATTATAAACATAATGTATAATCCACCAAAATATATAAGCACGAAATTTTAATCCAATAAAAGAGAAATCACCCTCAAGAAAATGTATATAGAAAATGAAAAAAATGCGAAGAAAATATCATTTCAGTTCAAAAAGAAACGAATAACCATAAATATTTTAATTTTTTGAATTATGGAAAAGATATAAAAAATATTGATTTGGCCAACACTTTATGTTCTCATACTAGTCATAAATATAATTGTGCTGTAAAAAAATTCAAGGGATATTTCTATGCATGGTAAATTCCAAATTGTTGAAATGTTATTTTAAGATTATCCAATAATTATCCACTAGTTTATTCAAAAGGAAATTTAACATCAATAGAAAAATCTATTGAATAGAATTATAGTATTTTTTCATATAGTGTGTGCCTCAAAGAAAAATGAACAGAATAGATGTGGAAAATTAATGAGAGTTCATCCTCCATTATAAGGGTGGATAAAAAAATTTGTAAAAATTCATTTCCCCATTATATTTTCAAAAGTTATGGAAATGGAAAAAAAGCATATTGATCTGGAATTTCTAAAAAACATGCACTCAAA
Source organism: Viscum album (assembly GCA_963277665.1). Lineage (NCBI taxonomy): Eukaryota > Viridiplantae > Streptophyta > Magnoliopsida > Santalales > Viscaceae > Viscum > Viscum album. The sequence continues at coordinate 148,781 of CAUJRU010001450.1, read as the reverse complement.
ATAAGAGAACAAAGGTTTTTTATATTTAGTATTTTTATTTGGTTGTTAATAAAGATATTTATTTTCTAGGATAATATTATATTTTCTTGAGTTCATAGAAATACCATATAAAACAATCGTTGACCTGAGAAGAGGACAGCAACTAGTAGTAAGAAGAAACACTACTATTACGATTTTGTAATATGGTTACATAGCTTATTGGGGTGATGTGATGTATTCATTGTTTTTTAAGGATAATTTCACAATTTTTATAATAAATCAAATGGGATTTGTGTAGAGACCTGAAGCCTGACATACAAGGACATTACATTACTTTTGTGGAATACATAGTACATAACAAAAACACACACACAAGGACCGTAATAGTTTAGTGTCTTTGGAAACTCGGAACGTAATCTTCTAATCATGGTGAAAGATCTTCAACATCTCCAATAAATATCTTCCCTTTTTTCTTACCTAAAACCTTTCTTTATATCATGGGGAAAAGAAAACATAAAAGGGTGAGCTCAAATTCTCAGTAAGGGTAAACAAAAGAAATATCAATCACATCATATTCATAAGAACATAACATTTTGGAAATCTTAACCTGCAAAAGATATCATAATATCATAACATGGGATAAATCATAGTAGTGAAATGTAATCCCAATAATCATAACATAATACATGAATCTTCGTGGAGTACACACATGATCATAGAGAATCATTTCTTATTAGTCAAGACTCATTGCCAAGACTATCTTAGTGGAAAAATTCCATTTCTGGACCAAGTTCATTCCTCGTTTCTGTCCTGTTTCACTGAACCGGTTTAACCTGCCGTTCCAGACATGTCTATATCATGAGATATAAAATCTTTACCCAATTCATTGGAGGGAGATATAGGTCCCACCCATCTCATAATTATACCGTTCTTATGTGTGCCACAAAATCATAAATCATACCTCATTGCATAACCCATGTAATAAAAATGGGATTCTTAAAAAAAATGACATAATAAAACAATTCATATAAGATAATGGAATTCATAAAACTAATTCCATCACAACATAATCAAATCAATGTAATAATAGGTATAGAAACAGAACCCTATACTATCTTAGATGGAAAATAATTTTGATAAAATACTTGAACTCCATTCTTGAGGAAAATATCCTCTCTACTTCAAATTTTGTTCCCTTTATTAACATGTCATACAATTTTAAACTAAAAGAATTTGATTAAAAAAAAACTTGAAAACATGTAATGGAAGATTCTTGGAAATAATGTTTTAGAATTCCATTTATGCCGTATATGTTAAAAAAACATTCTTCTCGTACTTTTGTCAGAAAAGTAAAAAAGTACCTCGTACGAAAATCGACAAAAGATTCCTTTCATATCTTTTACTAAAACTCACCGAAGGGTATTATTGGATTTAAAAAATTATTGGTGGATGGAAACAATATTACATATTGAGGAAACATGGATGTGGATGATAAAATACACCCTATTAAATACCAACGTATAAACAATCTCAGATAAAATGAGATTGTGATATTTTCCCTTACCTTAGGTCCGATTTGCTTTGGAAGTGTCCGAAACTCCTATATAATGATTTAAATAATGTAATTGACTTATTCCAGAATAATACTCATTGTTATGATATCATATATGGTTCACTTATGATTTATATTACCCGTTCTTTTGTAAATTCCATGTTAAAGTGCATTTTGGGTAAAATTGTTTCATTTGTCTTCCGTGTTTTGACTTGTAATTATTTATATGATAACGTAGATCATGATTAATTAATTCTAAAATATAAAACATGATTTATATATAATATATATTCAGAATATACATATATATAATAAATCAGTAAATGGAAATAAATACACCGTTCATTGAGACAGTAGGCCGTACGTACGCATGAACGCTGTTTTCGTTTCCTTATTGAGTTGAATGGAATTAAGTAGATGACATACATATATATACACATAAATAAAGTATCATTATTATTTCATATATTTCATGATTACTTATTATATATACTTTATAATCATTCATGAATGGTTAACGTGGAGAATGAATCTCATCGCGTCGTGGAGATGGTAGTCTGTACGTACGCACGAGCGATGATATCGTTCTCATGATCGTGGGACTATATTAGAGTGTATTTATACTATTTCAGAATCAATATCACTTTAAAATAATCATATATAGTTATTATTTACACCATTATACCCATCCAAGTAAGGTGGTGGTGGAAAATAGATTACACCATAGCGTGAAGACGGTATTCCGTACGTACGCACGCGCGGTGATTTCGTTTTCCGTAGGATGGATAAATGGTGAAATAGGGTTGTTTCATACTTATAATAACATATAAGTATATGATTTATACTGATGTTATTACTTCATAATGAAACAAACTAAGAAGAAAATTGGAAGAAGAAATAAAGTTAAAAGAATTGGTAACAGACATTACCTCTTCTTTGAAGCGCCTCTTTGAGTCCTATACTTAGGGCACTAAAATTGGTCTTTGAAGAAGACCCAGACCTCTAGGATGTTTCTAGGGAAGTGGAGAAGAGTATTTGGCTGGGTGTTTCTGATCTTGAAGGCTCAATGTGGTGTGAGGAAGAGGGGGAGGAGGTTCCCTTTTATAAGGGAGGAGAGGTGCACCTTTGGAATAACTAGAAATATTATTTTATTATAAAGCCAAATTCGGTTTTAAATAGCTCCAAATTGATATATTTCTAAGATAAGGTGTAGAGGGGTCTAAATCCTTCTAATACAATAGAATTTTGGCAAGTTTAGGTCATTATACTAACCATATCATTTAGTTTTAACTATTAGTTAATTAGATTGACATTTACCATGTCACTTTGTATTTTTATATTATATAGTTAATAAACTTACGATATATATCCAAGAGACCCCAAAGTGGTCCATTAATGATACACATATCATGATATATGTATATTTTCCGAACCTTATATTTGTATGAATATAATAACAATTAATAATATAATATTTGTTTTAAAAACTATTTTATGTCAATTTTGACTCTATTTGGTAATTGATTTTTGTGAAACTCATAAAAGAATGAGTAGTTATAAAAAAATTAATTAAATCAATAATAAAATGTCATATTAACATAGAGAATTATTTTAATTCATAAAATGTTTCAAATTACATTTATTTGGGTATTTATAACATCAATTATGTCAATATTTCATTAATAGGATAATTACTGCATCATCATTGTATCAAAAATAAATTCAATTATATTAAGTCTAAAAATTACAAATAAAATACCATTATGTTGGAAATATTTTTATCTTTATAATGAATATTTATAGTCTAATTTATCTTATGTATAAACCTATATTAAAAATGATTTAGTTATTAAACGTTTATTTTAACTATTTTAACCCTTCTTTAAATAAATTGATAATAAATGTCCTAATCTAATCCAAGTGGGACTAAATGGTCATATTTTATTCCTAAGTTTGTTTTTGGTCGAATTAAACTTATCCAATAGAATTAGAACATGTGTTAGGGTAATAATAATAACACTTTTACCCTTAATTACCCTATTTACTTTTAACCGTGGTAAAAAAAAGTAAAAAGTAAATATTCATAAAAAAATATTTTCATCTCATTGAACCACATTTTAGTCCTTGATATTAACCGTGTCTCTCGGATTTTCGAAATTCCACTCACATAAGCGGTAAAATTATGTTTTATGAAAAATTCAGTTTTTTAACTACCACTTAGTGGTTTCACTATTAATCAAAAAATGAAAGTTTTCAGAAAAATACCAAAAATTAGGCCTAAGATATATATGATATTATGAATTAAAAAATGATGTCTATTTTATAAAATTCAAAACATATCAGTTACATTAACTAATTTAAAAATTAATTCCCGTCGTCAAAACAAATAGCGTGTTTTTAAGAGATAATAACTATCAAAAGATTGAAACTTGTTTACAACTGGTTTAAATGTGAAATTACATCCAATGACCAACATTGTATTAAATTGTAAAAACATATTCTAAATATACTTTAAAACCACTCAAATTAATAATTTATCACTGTTAATTATATCGATTAAAAAATTTGTTTTTAATTAAAGTTTAGTAATTTTCACTATTCATCAGAATATGAAAGTTATCCGAAAAGTACCAAAATTTCACCTTAGGCTAAATTCAATACTCCCAATCCAAAAATGAAGTCCATTTTGAGAGATAAAATTTCTAAAATTTTAAAAGTCGGTTATTACTATTCATAACGGCTAGTTTTAATAATATTTTAATAGCATATCGTTGTTTAGTGAAAACTCGGTATTGCGTACTACACACGATATCGAGGAAGGTCGTGATTGCGTGTAATGGAAGGAAAGTCAAGGATGCGTGTTGTGAAAGCTCCTTTTGGTGTAGCATACAACATAAGACATTAATGAAATTAAAAATAATATTTTTCATAACATCTCGGGGTGTTACATTCTACCCCCCTTAAAATGAATTTCGCCCTCGAAATTTTTCGGGGTTATAAATGGTTTACTATTCGAAAGTTTCTTTAATAGAAACCCACATTATAAAAAGGAATACCAAAACCAATCTTTAAAAACAAAAGTATGAAACGTAACGGTTACCCAAATAAACTAATCATTGGGTTTCCACATAGGTGAAAATATTGATATGGAAGAGAAATCTAACTATCATGTTCTGATGGAGAGTGGTAGAGAACATAGCTATGGATAAGCCAGCAATCACAAAGCCATAAATTTGTGACAATCTAAGGTACCATCTGATTCATCAGATATAAGAGCACTGGGACAACATTTTTGGTTTTCAAGATCATTTCCCTAAAGTTATTGAAATTGGAATTAGAAGAAATACTTTCGTGATTTTGGTATAGTCTTACCGTTGGTCGTTCTTTGGACAATTTCCACTTCATCATATAAATAAATGAAGTTGAGTTTGTCATTCATGATGTGTTAGTAGATCATGTGATAGAATGATGGGTCATTCCATCTGTCTCAAACAAAAGGTTAGAAAAGTTATCAAAAAATACATAAGTCCATCTATAGTGAGATTAATCATATATGGTTCCTAAAATGGACTTATACTTCATATATCATACTTCTTAATATAATAAAACTAGTTTCTACTAAACAGGGACTTCCTGTAGGCTAGTGGTAGGCGATAAAGGCCGGTCGCACTTCGGTTGTGGGTTTGATTCCCACAGCCTTGTCCGACGCGATGGGCTGTCGCCCATCCTCCATGTTGTCCTTTTTCTAAGACTACATTACTATAACATCCCATAAATAATATCAAAAAAACTTCTTTCCTTAAACAATACTAACTTATGTCCAACAAAATCCATTCCAATCTTTAGGCTTATCCAAAATAATGCTGTCTAATCTCATATTATAGTGAAAACGATTACCAAAGAGTTCATATACCTAGCATGTTAATACCATTGTTGATCCCCGTATATCATGAGATATGTCTTTTTGGTCAAGTTCCAAACATTAAAAGGCCTTAATCAGGTATTCTATTGAAAAAAATGAATACCCATTGAACCTTATTGAAAACATGAATGTTGTTAAAAGTTATCTCTTTCCACATACCAAAATCCTCAAAATTCTATATACTCAAACCATGATATCACTTAGTCCTTATATAAATCATGAGCTCATGAATACTGTCAAACATTTCATTTTTTTCCATATCCCTTCATTATGCGCATATCATCTTTTTCAAAAAAATATCTCAATCACTTTCCATGGTTACCGGTACCATAAAATTATTGAAAACCACAATAAACCAATACATAAATATTCCAATATTCCACGATACTATATACAACATTATTTTGGAATCCCATTACATAAACACTTAATCATTCCACCACATCGTTGTCATATTCAACATCGCCAATGGTGATCGCATGTGACTTCCCTTTGTCCTTTGCCTTAAGTGGTCGATCATGTCGATCATCACTAACCCTTGGATTAGGGAATTTATTATCATAATGCCCCATTTCCTTGTACTTGAAGCATTGAAGTGTAGTAGGTTCATTATGTGTATCCCTTCCTTTGTTTGAATCTTTAGAAAGCTTCTTCCCATCATTTCGGCATTGAAATGCCCGATGACCTTCCTGAACACATTTGAAACATTTACTTGTCCCTTTAAGACAATCTCCACCATGCTTCTTTCCACACTTTGAGCATAAGGAAACATTCATCTTCTTTTCACCATTATTCTTAGATTTCTCCTTGAACTCCAACTTTCGTTTCTTGTCAAAACTATGAGATGTATAAGTAACACCAACTTCCATTTCTACCTTGATAGCACAACACATAGTTTCTTCATAACTACTAATGTCTCTTATAGCTAATTCCCTTCGAAGACTTGGTTTTAAGCCACTGAAGAATCAATCAACTTTACTTTCAGGTTGGATTATAAAGCTAGATGCATACCTTGCATGCCTTGTAAAATTATCTTCGTATATACCAACAGATTCATCATCCTTTTTCTTTAGTTCAAGAAACTCCTTCTCCATCTTTGTACGAAGAATACGAGGGAATTACTTATTGAAAAATAAGTTCTTGAACTCATCCCATTCCATGGACTCAATTTCATCTCTTGGCCTCATATTCTTGATAAGATTCCACCATTGATCAGCATCAGCTTCCAAAAGATACACTGCTAAGATGACTTTCTCATGTTCTGAACATTGAAGAACTGAAAATATCTTTTCAGTTGTACTGATCCATTGTTCAGCAACAAGTGGATCAGAAGACCCACTGAAAGATGGTGGACATTGCCTCATAAAGGACTCAGTTGAATATTGTTCCCTTTCTCTGCTCATTTGTAATTCCAAAGTGATTCATAGGTTGTGTATGTATATCAATAAGATTTTTCACTCCATCTCCCATAACATTTGTTTGTTTAGGAGGACAATCATTGAATTGTCCATTACATTGATCAACACGGTTCCTTCGGGTTCCAGCCATCATCTAACACCCAAAAAGAATAGTGTGAGAGGCAAAAATCATGCTAGGGAAAACAACAAAATAAAGGAGGAGTACCTTCAATATGTAACATCTTAGGTTTAATTCTAAGATCGTTACCGTAATTATAGGACTATAACCTATACTTATACTTAACCTTAGGGACATCCCTAGACATACCTTAGAAATATCTCTAGGGATCTCACTAAAGTACTCCCATCCTAGTTTCCAAAGGTTGACTAAACCTTTCCTCTGATACCAACTGTAGATACCCAAAGCCTGATGTACAAGTTCATTAGATTACTTTTTCGGAATACATAGTACATAACAAAAACACACACACAAGGACCGTAATAGTTTAGTGTCTTTGTAAACTTGGAACATAATCTTCTAATCAGGGTGAAAGATCTTCAACATCTCCCATAAATATCTTCCCTTTTTTTTCTTACCTAAAACCTTTTTTTATATCCTGGGGAAAAGAAAACATAAAAGGGTGAGCTCAAATGTTCAGTAAGGGTAAACAAAAGAAATATCAATCACAGCATATTCATAAGAACATAACATTTTGGAAATCTTAACCTGCAAAAGAGATCATAATATCATAACATGGGACAAATCATAGTAGTGAAATGTAATCCCAATAATCATAACTTAAAACATGAAACTTTGTGGCGTACACACATAATCATAGAGAATCATTTCTTATTAGTCAAGACTCATTGCCAAGACTATCTTAGTGGACAAAGTCCATTTCTGAACCGAGTTCATTCCTCGTTTCAGTCCTGTTTCACTGAACCGGTTTAACCTACCATTCCAGCCATGTCTATTTCATGAGATATAAAATCTTTCCCCATTGCATTGGAGGGAGATATAGGTCCCACCCATCTCATAATGATACCATTCGTATGTGTTCCACAAAATCATAAATCATACATCTTTGCATATCCCATGTAATAAAAATGGGATTCTTAAACAACATGACATCATAAAAAAATTCATATAAGATAAAGGAATTAATAAAAATAATTCCATCACAACATAATCAAATCAATCTAACAATAGGGATAGAAACAGAACCCTATATTATCTTATATGGAAAATAATTTTGATAAAACACTTGAACTCCATTCTTGAGGAAAATATCCTTTCAACTTACAAATCATTTTCCTTTCTTAACATGTCATACATTTTTAAACTAAAAGAAGTTGATTATAAATAAACTTGAAATCTTGTAAAGGATGATTCTTGGAAATAATGTTTTAAAAATCCATTCATGTCGTTTATGTTAAAAAAACATTCTTCTCGTACTTTTGTCAGAAAAGTCAAAAAGTACCTCGTACGAAAAACGACAAAATATTGCTTTTATATCATTTACTAAAAACTCACCGAAGGGTAAAATTGGATTTAAACAATTATATCAGGATGGAAACAATATTACATATCTAGGAAACATGGATTTGGATGATAAAATTAACCCTAGTAAATACCAACATATAAACAATCTCGGAAAAAATGAGATTGTGATATTTTCCCTTACCTTAGGTCCGATTTGGTTTGTAAGTGTCCGAACCTCCTGTATAATGATTTAAATAATGTCATTGACTTATTCCAGAATCATAATCATTGTTATGATATCATATATGATTCACTTATGACTTTATATTACCCGTTCTTTTGTAATTTCAATGTTAAAGAGCGTTTTGGGTAAAATTTATTCATTTGTCATCCGTGTTTTGACTTTGATTATTCATATGATTGCTTATATCATGATTACTTAATTCCAGAATATAAAACATTATTTATATATAATATATATTCAGAATATAAATATATATAATAAATCAGTAAATGGAAATATATACACCGTTCATGGAGACGGTTGGCCGTACGTACGCATGAATACTGTTTTCATTTCCTTATTGAGTTGAATAGAATTAAGTATATGACATACATATATATACACATAAATCCAGTATCATTATTATTTAATATATTTCATGATTACTTATTATATATACTTTATAATCATTCATGAATGGTTAACGTGGAGAATGAATCTCATCGCGCTGTGGAGACGGTAGTCCGTACATATGCACGAGCGATGATATTGTTCTCATGATCGTGGGACTGTATTGGAGTTTATGTATACTATTTCAGAATCAATATCACTTTAAAATAATCATATACATTATCCCTATCCAAGTATTGTGGTGGTGGAAAATAGATTACACCACGGCGTGGAGACGGTATTCCGTACGTACGCACGCGCGGTGATTTCGTTTTACGTAGGATGGATAGATGGTGAAATAGGGTTTTTTCATACTTATAATAACATGTCAGTATATGAGTGATACTGATGTTATTACTTCATAATTAAACAACCTAAGAAGAAGAAGTGGAAGAAGAAATAAAGTTTAAATAATCGGTAACGGACATTACCTCTTCTTTGAAGCGCCTCTTTGAGTCCTCTTCTTAGGGCACTAAAATTGGTCTATGAAGAAGACCAGGACCTATAGGATGTTTCTAGGGAAGTGGAGAAGATAATTAGGCAGGGATTGGCCGAGATTGAAGGCTCAATGTGGTGGGAGGAAGAGGGGGAGGAGGTACCCTTTTATAAGAGATGAGAGGGGCACCTTTGGAATAATTAAAACTATTATTTTATTATAAATCCAAATTCGGTTTTAAATAGCTCCAAATTAATTTATTTCAAATCTAAGGTGGGTATGGGTCTAAATACTCTCATCCAAAATAATTTAGACAAGTTTAGGTCATTATACTAACCTTATCGTTTAGTTTTTACTCTTAGTTAATTAGATTGACATTTACCATGTAACTTTGTATTTTTATATTATATAGTTAATGAACATACCATATACATCCTAGAGACCCCCATGTAGTCCAATAATGATACACCTATCATGATATAAGTATTTTGGTAGAAAATTAGATTTTTAGGAATATAATAAAAATTAATAATATTATATTTGTTTTAAAAACTATTTTATGTCAACCTGGACACTATTTGGTAATTGTTTTTTGTGAAAATTATAACAGAATGACTGGTTCGAAACAAATTAATTAAATCAATACTAACATGTCATAGTAACATAGATAATTATTATAATTCATAAAAAGTCTCAAATTACATTTATTTGGTTATTTATAACATCAATTATGTCAATATTTCATTAATAGGATAATTACTGCATCATCATTGTATCATAAATAAATTAAATTATTTTAAGTCTAAAAATTACAAATAAAATACCATTATTTTGGAAATATTTTTATCTTTATAATTAATATTTATAGTCTAGTTTATATTATGTATAACCATATATTAAAAATGATTTAGTCATTAAACATTCATTTTAACTATTTTAACCCTTCTTTAAATAAATTGATAATAAATGTCCTAATCTAATACAAGTGGGACTAAATGGTCATATTTTATTCCTAAGGTTGTTTTTGGTCGAATTACACTTATCCAATAGAATTAGTACATGTGTTAGGGTAATAATATTAACACTTTTACCCTTAATTACCCTATTTACTTTTAACCGTGGTAAAAAAAAGTAAAAAGATACCATTCAACAAAAATTATTCTCATCTTATTGAACCATATTTTAGACCTTGATATTAACCATCTCTCTCGGAGTTTCGACATTCCACTCACAGAAGCGGTAAAATTAATTTTTATGAAAAATTTAGTTTTTTAACTACCACTTAGTGGTTTCACTATTCATCAAAAAATGAAAGTTTCCAGAAAAATACCAAAAATTAGGCCTAATATATGTTTGATATTATGAATTCAAAAATGATGTCTATTTTATAAAATTAAAAAAATATCAGTTACATTAACTAATTTAAAAATTAATTTCCGTCATCAAAACAAATAGCGTGTTTTTAAGAGATAATAACTATCAAAAGATGGAAACTTGTTTATAACTGGTTTAAATGTAAAATTACATCCAATGACAAACATTGTATTAAATTGTAAAAATATATTCTAAATATACTTTAAAACCACTCAAATTAATGTTTTATCACTATTACTTATATCGATTAAAAAAGTTGTTTTTAATTAAAATTTAGTAATTTTCACTATTCAACAAAATATGAAAGTTATCCGAAAAGTACCAAAATTTCACCTTAGGCTAAATTCGATACTCCGAATCCAAAAACGAAGTCCATTTTGAGAGATAAAATTTCTAAAATTTTAAAATGTGGTTATTACAAATCATAACGGCTAGTTTTAATAATATTTTAATAGCATATCGTTGTTTAGTGAAAACTCGGTATTGCGTACTACAAACGCTATCGAGGTAGGTCGTGATTGCATGTAATGCAAGTCAAGTGAAAGATGCATGTTTTTCAAGCTCCTTTTGGTGTAGCGTACAACACAAGATATTAATGAAATTAAAAATAATATTTTTCATAAAATCTCAGGGTGTTACAATTTGAATGGTATTTTTTCAACGGTTTCATTACACATAATGAAAAACACACCCAATGTAATTTTTGTGTCCCATTTGAGGGGTTCCCAAAATGGTTTATTATTTGAAATAGAAACACAAAATTTTTCTCTCATTCATGATGGCTCACGAACCTACATTCCGAAGATAGGTGGTTATTGGTAAATGTTTCCAACAAACTGAAAGACTCGCAATGTTGTTGAGGATGGGTTATTGGCCTCATCATTCTTTTTTTAGGGGGTGGGGTTATTACCTACCAAGGAAATCTCTTATTGAATTAATAAATATTCATGAATCCATTGATAATTAAAAAATGGTGTTTGTAATCCTTATATTGTCAATTGATTGATAGAATGTATTGTATTTTGAATCATCTGTATATATCTGAGGTTCATCATCAATGGAATAATATTTATGTATCCTAGGATGTCTATAAATTTCATTGTTTTTATAAATATTATAGATTATTATGACATTTATTATCTAGATTATAGATTTATGCCACATGGTAGGGAGATCTATAATTTTCTATTGTCCTAGAAGATGATATTTTCTTTAATATTTGGATCAGTCACATGAAATGGTATTCCAACATATCCTTGTAGGAGAAATCAAAATGCATGATTATTGTGCCACATAATGGTAAATGTCATAAACTTTATGGTCTTGTGAAGAAGATAAAACAATATAGTTTAATGTCATCAGTAAATGATATCTAGGTGATAGGCTAATAGTAAATGGATTGTGAGAAATATATGTAAAAATGGATAGGGGTGTGGAAGGGATGTATCCTCATAGGTGGGATATGAACCTACACATAATTTATCCTAGTGAAATTACATTGAACATGTGGTATTGTGATTGAACCATTGGTAGGGTTCCTATATATTCTGTTTAGATCGGAATCAATATCTGCGTCATTCGTAACGTTGTAGGAGGATCAAGGTTGCTTAATTCAGATTGGGTTCCCTTCAATGTTTGACAACTAGGTGATATATAACTCTGAGTGGATGGTATCATGGTTTTGGTACTTACACTTAGTATAATGAAAAAATATTAGTGGATCATGTTGATGACATGATCACCAATATCATCTAAGAATGCATGAGTCAATACCAGTTTGAGAAATAAGAGGAAGTACAATAACTAGAAATCTACAAAATCTTATTCACAAACATGGGGATGATTTTTGGGATATGAAATGTGGGGGAATCATCGAAAATAAATACTACGGGCTTACTGTCCTAGTGATTCCATGTGGATATATTTTCTACATGTCATCTAGAAAATTTGGATGTGGCCACGTTGGGGTTTAGTGTAAAGTGAAGGGGATTATATTTGGACATAACCTCTCGTATATATAAAACCTTTTTTCTTATCATTATCGATAATGTTACGATCTTAATTATAATGAGAATGTTTAATTAACAATATTTTGAGCATCACACCAAATAAGAAGGTCAAATGTATGACTTCTATTACCATGGAAATGTATAGTCCTGAAGAAAATATGATGTTCCATTTGACAAAATCATATATATTTATAGGCAATAGGGGTGTTCATTCATTGATTCCCCGTATAAGTGGGATCCATTGAAAGAGGTAAACATCCATTGATGATTTGAAATAGGCATTGAAGGGTGGATAGTTCATGTGATATGTGGGTGAGCTGAATTGGGCCTCGCTTAGAGTGGATTTGGGTGAGCTATAATTACATCACCCAGATAGTTTCTATGTATATTAATTGTATTTCATGTAGGGTGAGCCTAGGAAAACTAAAATGACCATTGGGAGATTGATAAATTGGTTAAGAGTACATGTTCAGGGCCTTTCAATAGGCTTCAAGGGCCTCTATCGGTGTCTTTTAGAGGGTCCCATGCGAATTCCAATATTGGGATGTGACCTTTACCAATGAACATTTGGACATGGGGGGAGTGGATCCTCATTTAGGACTATTGTGTTTCAAACACTGGAGGAACTCTAATCCCATAAGTATCATTAATACCCTCTCTCTTTGAGTTTTGTAATGTTTCCTAGAAGGATTCAATGACCTAGGTGAAGGGTTAGGGTGAGAACAACATCAGGGATTATTATGGTCATCTAGTTGATTCAAATTAGGATCTCAAAGGTCATATTTATATGAAATTTTTGGACATTGGGTGAATGATATGATACAAACATGGCTTTCATTCATAGTCTCTCAAGAAATTGTGACGTTCAAGAGTTAGAACACATGTTTGGACCTACATAATGACGATGAAGGGTTAAGTCCTAACCTGCACGGTGATTCCCAACACATAGGTACCACATAGTTGAGGATGCAAGTCAGGAATTTTTTTGGATAACTTAGGAGAATACATGATATCATTGATTCATTTCAATTAACTATATACTGAGGTGTTATATTTTTGAAAATTATCATTCTCAATTGTAAAATAGAGTGTCCACAAAATCCACCCTCATAGGGTTATAGATGATCAGAATAAGAGGGTCATATACTAAGGTAAAAAAATATAGGCATTTATGCGTAATTTTTTTGTTGGAATCCACAAGTTCATATACATTCATGCATGGGACATATGAAAATTAAATCACATTCATCTTTCAACAGATATGTGAATGGATGAGTTGTAGAGTTTTTTCATGCAAGGGGATCCAATTGATGCTTCATGTTGATATACCACATAGGCATCTTCATGTCTATAAATAGAATCAATTTCTATATGCTTCCTCTTATTTCTATCATCACACCATCGATCTATTTATTTCAATCATCCATACTTCCATTTCTCATGTCACACTAGTCATCTACGTAGGCCTTCAACTAATGATCCACCTAAAAACACTATATTTTCTCCAATATATGTTACACAAATTCCTATTAAAATTAACTAATAGAGGACACCTTTGTGGGTGTCCTACATGAGTTCTCATGGGTGGGTGAATTATGTTAGGTCACTAAGGTATGTGAACTATTAAAGGACATAAATTTTACAAATTTAAATTTTTTATAGAAAAATATGTCAACTTTAATAAAAATAGCAGAATTTCTATTTATTTATACAATGGATACTCAGAAGCGTCGTGACTTTAATTAAAATACTATAAAAATCATCATAGACCATTTAGTCATCATCATGCAGGATTATTATAAAGAACATGACATGAATCTCACTGATTCCATGTAGAAGTTGGAAAAATACAATTTTGATAATCCTAAGAGTGATAAATTTCAACATTATGTCCCTAGGCTCCTAAATAAAATTTTAATCCCCTAAATCATGTATTAACTTCTTAAATCCTACTTCTTAGAGTTTAAAAATAGTACTATATCCAAAATCATGGTTAGAGATGTATACATCAATGAGAGGAAAATAATCTTCACCTACTTCAATCATCATAGTAGTTGTACCTATGATTTAAATCGTCACACTCCTAAGTAAATGTCACAATACTAAACCTATATCATTAATTATTCCATGATTGACCAAAAAAAATGTTATTAGGGTGACTAGGAACTACTCTCTAGATAAGGTGTTATGCTAATGTGGATCTGAAAATCCATGGTCCATCATAATTATGATAAATTAAAGTCAAAATGAAAGTGGTTGTTATATAAGACAGTTTGGGTTTCACATAAAAATGTGTACATGAATCCAAATACCATTTCTTAGATACTAATATAATGCATAACAGAAATAAATATATTTTATATTATCCAAGGATAGGTGTATTTTATTTTGTAGAACATCTAAATGTCCTGTGGAGTTCCCACTCTTGGTTTGATGTATAAAGAGTTTATCCCACATAATGATACCTGGAATGATACTGACTGAAAAACTATTTTGGTTTGTGATATATTAATTGTATACATAGATATTGGGTGGAAAACCCATCATATAAGGGTGAATTTATACTCTGAGGCATGGATGAACACTTGCTTATACCCCAAAGGGGAGGGCCCCACCTGAAAATGTCCTACATGATTTCTTGTAAAGGAAATGTGGGGAATTCCTAGAACATTAAAACCCACATTGGAATAATGATAGTATAGTTGATGGGCATATGCAGTTATGTCTAACATACCCACCAGGAAAAGTATTGTTGGATTCTTAATAATGTGGTTGGTAATGTATACGTTATCATTTTTTGAATCAAATGCCATTGTGAGGCTAGGTACATTTATCATAGAATCCATGTTAGAAGGGGGGGTTCAAATATATTGGTATCTCCCATCATGTAATGGATTCACCAGTTCTTATAGTTTGGGTATGTGGGGAAGTCCCCATTCAGAATTTACGTAAATTTTATGCAATTTGGGGATGGAATCTTTCACATTTTGTTTCCTACGCTTGGATGAGTGGAATCTCTGTTCATGGAATAAAATTTCAACCATTTGTTTGGGTTGTTTCTATAATCCAGTCCATGATATTAAAATATGATGAAGCTTTAAATATTCTAAATCTATGGATATAATTCATCTTCCTGCCATATGGGGATCCCCTAACTTGTATGCTCTCTAATGATGATAGAAATAGTGATGGAATGAGATCATACATGATTAAATTCATGTATTACCAGATAAGATTATTGATTGAAAATTTATTTGTGAATCCAACGATCTTTAAATATTTTTACATCAATTTATGTACTTTTTGTAACCAATCTTATCTACTCATATGCATGTATGACTAAATAATCACCTTGTGGTTTCCCAATGACATTGTGTTCCCTTGGATTTGGTGGTAACTCGTGTAGTAATTATGTTTACACCACTGAGTGAATAAATTTTATTTACCCCATGGAATGATGAAGCATGGATTTCATCATATTCACAAGGGTCAATGACAATGATTTTCCACGTAAGATGCAACCAAAAAAACTATTGTCCAGGTGAATCATGGTCATAAAGCACATCTGAATCAAGAGGGTGATAATAGTGAGGCCCCTTGCTCTTCCTTGTAACCCCAAAGATGATTTTGTCATCCAATTAGGGTTAAAATATTTATTCTAATTGTGGATGATATTAGATTATCCAACTACCACCATAATGAAAACGAATTTGTTCTAGTTGAACATACTTAGACTAAGATAGAAAAAACTAAGAATACATTGAAATAGAGAGGTTTTATGTCTACTTCATGAACATCTAGATTATCCTTGGATTATGTGTAGCTATAGTCTAAAAAATTTTGGTAAGAAATTACATCAGATGATAAGGAACTTTGGACATTTACCCATACCGGTTTGTATATTCCACATATTGGGGAAGTTTGGGCCCCTCCTGAAATTATATTTGATGTTAAATCTATTGAGGTGGGATCACATATTCATGATTTGGTCAAGGTCATTTATTCCAGTGATAATCGGATTCCCGCTATGATTTGATTATTTTTTATTATGGATTATGGTTCCAATTATGGGATGTCTAATCAATCCATCGATGAATGAGATGATTTCTTTGAGGTAGCTGATCCATCACTTCTTCAATATATCTTACTCATTCTATTCCAACAACATTATATATTTTTGTTTCTGAATAATGTTATACATATAACATGTAGTGGGGAGAGGGAGAGGACCCTGATATGAAATTAATGAAGCATGGCTGAAATGACACCCGTGTTGGTGTGGGGGAGCTACTATCAAATCCTCTAAGATATCGTTGGTTATGAGAATTATGTACGTGGAGATGTAAGATTGGTATTCTCAACTAACACAAAAAATACATGTTTTTTAGGATGAAATTTATATTCTTTATAAAGAATTGTGAGGAAATGAAAAAGAGTATAGTCTTTTAATGACTGCTTCATTAATTTTGGGGAGTTATTAGAACCTCAATTATTCTTTATTTCTACAAAATAAGTATCTGATCATTCTTATTAGTTGTATTTTATAATCTCATAGAATCTATAAATTGGAATAGAGATAATCCTTCAATAACTATAAAGGATATTCTAGAAGGGGTGTAGATTACTATTGTTGGTTCCATCCCATTGACTGGAAAAGTGTTAAGTGATGAGACCACATTTGGTCATATAACTATATAGAGGGAGGGAAATCAGGTTAATGTAAAATTCCCTTTATAAGGTTTCATGAGCAGATCAATTAATTATCTTCAGTATGATATTTCATATATATATTACACATTGTAGAACCATGTGAGAATATAACAAGTCTATCATCACCAAAATAGTGCATGACAGGTACCCCAAACCATTCGATGAATTTTTTAGTGTTGATATTGATTTAGAGGTGAATTCAAAGGGTTGTAGCTATCAAGAAGGAGGTGGATGGAGACAATAGTAGATTTTCCTTGGGTTGTGAACAATGTGTCTCAAATATCCCTTCTAAATTGGATTCTAGGATACATGAAAAATCTCGTAAATAAATATTTAAAACAAATGAACTTTTTTAAAAAAAGTTAATTTCAATTCCACAACATTGTGTTTGATGAATTTAATAAGGAATTGGAAAAACAAAATATTTACCCATTTGTTTTTCAAAATTAACCAACCTCCTTATATTTAATTCCTTTAATCAATGATCTTTACCTTTACATATTTTTCCATATTAAGTATCTCCATGGTGATAAATGGACAAGTCAGGGACTTCAATCCTACTCATTTTGAAGAAAGACTATTATCTCGTGGTGTCATAGTAATAGGTTCCGATGAACCTTCCTTAGTAGGTATTAAGAATTCATTAGAGGGTTCTCCCTATCATGAGATCTTGGTCTATAAAATTATGGTTGAGGATATCAGATATGAATCTATTCATGTGACCAATATAACAAAGGGTTGGCTTCAACAATCGTTTTCACACTCATTTTCATTTCTCTTAACAATATTACAATGTTGATAGGCAATTTAATTCGTCCTTCAATTACATCAGTTTTGAGTTGCTGAACTCAAAGTGGATTCATTCACCCCAAATCAACTTACTATTCGATGAGATGGTGATGTCACACTAGGAAGGAAAAAAATGTCTCAGTCATAAGGGATCTAATTCCATAGTTCACATGTCCTATTGTGTCCATCTCCATGATAAAATAAGAGGCTCGAGATTATCATTGGGTTTTCCACTATTTTATATGGAATGAAATATATGAGTTAGTATTTCGGAATCCTATGGAAGATATACCTTCACTTCTACATCAAATTTTATAAATTTGTAACACGTTATGCTATGGTGGAATCAATTACTACATGACGCAAATTACTGTGATGTATATTTTTCACTGATGGGAGAACGAGAATGATTTTTAATGGATCCTCATTAAATTAAGAATCTGAGAAAATCTAATGACATCCAAGATGAATTATCCTACGTGTAGCTCAACCACAATATGAAATTGTATGGGTGAAAACTATGGGTTTATGAGTAATCCCTCAAATATTATTCATCCAACCGGTGAAGGATACCTCTATGTGGGAGCTCAATTAAATATATCATTTTCTAGAAGAGGTTTGTGTATAGGGGATGACTACAATTGTAACCATGTTAGTGGATATCTACCATACTGAGGAGGATGTAAATACCCATATAGATGGGCCTCAATAGGCTCATGATACATATGTAGAGTCCCTCCTACAATTATTGTGTTGTGTTTATTGGAAATTTTAATTTATGGAACTGTAAATCCAAATATTAATTTCATTACTAAACATTACTCCTTGGATGATTTTGTTTCCTCCAAATCATCAAATATCATTTCCTTTTATTTTTTTTCAGTTATAACATTAAACTATAGATGTATCACTTATCTAAACACCCTTGTGTTAATTTTAAATAATAACAATTATATAGAGATGTATATTCCCATTGTTTTTCCAAGGTCGTGGGTCCATATGTGCCTATTTTGACTTCACCTAGAGTCTCATGAAATACTCTTCAAATATTGTTTATTTTTCATCATAATTATAATTATTTTGAAGTAGGATATAAGGGTGGATTAATGAGGAAGCTGTATCTTTTTAATTGGCCTCAATTTTATGTGTTTTTGACCTAAAAAGTTTTGTTTATTTTAATTTCAATCAATATATTTTGATTATAACATATAAAGTTCATGCCTTGGGAGATAAGTCTCGATGTATCCCTAATGATCCATTAGTTTTTTTTCACCTGGTGACTAACACAACTCATTTAATTGTAAGTATAAAAGCTCACAAGTATGTCTAATGAAACAGTTGTATTAGTTTGAACAAAATTGATCATAAGATATGGTAGTGATTAATATAGTGTGTTATATTGGACGATAATGTTCTAAAATTACTCAGCTATACAAAGGGAGGTCATACATCGTGATCTTATTTAATATATAAAAAGGGATATGGGGTATGTGTAAAGGTAATTACAATTGAGTATTTTTGAAAAGTGGTTTCCAACATAATGTTTTTGGGATTAATGGAAAATAAAGGTCCATTTCCTAATGCAGATGTCCCTCCAGATGAATATTGATGGTGGTAGGTGACTTCTAAAAATCCATATTGGGGTTTATTAAGAAATGTTAAAAAAACATCCACCAATTATTTTGGTGTCCCTATAACCTATAAACAATTGGGATTTTTGAGTTTCTATATTTATCATGACAAAAAATAGTGGATTTTAGAAGGAATGTTCTATGAATGAAGTTGTCATCTTGGTCAGAACTAGTAATGGATGAGAAAATATTTTTTACAAATTTATTTATTATCTATTTAAGAGGGAATTTAATTTAATCAATTATATTTTGAAGGATATTTATTAGATGAAATTTATTAATTCTTCATAGATCGGGTTTCTGTAAATGAAGGGAGGCACACACACGTTTATTTGTTGTTGTGGATGGGCCTTGAATGGAGGATCTAAAAATTTCTACATATCTAATTGTGATGAGAATGAATCCATATGTGGTTACTGGACAATGTATCAATATCGATATAACTAAAATATAGGGAGGTTAATTTTATTGATACATTTCTGGGCATAGGATGAGGGATTCATGCATTACTAAATGTCTTCTTGAAATGTGAATAAATTCACACATCATTCTTCAAGGTGGTGTGGTGGTTGATCGACACTAGAAGTAAATGATCCACATACAAAAGGATTGAAGTATTCTAATGTTTAATTTCATATAACCAAGACATTGATCATATAGTTTAAAATCTACTGTTTATGATGTTGACATATGTAATTTAACGTTTTTTAGTATTCACCAAATGAATAGTGATTTTCTATTTCATAGTGATCTAAAAAAAATATTCCATCAACATTTTAGGAATGAAAATGGAATGTTGAAAGATGAAATTTTATGGATTTTGGATGTGATGGGTGACATGGTACTAGAATATATTGAATAACTATAAGTAAGGATTAAAAATATGTTTCCATCAATATTTTTTGGGGCGTAAAAAGATTGAAGATGTTTAACCAGATGATGATGGTGACTTTGGTTTATAGGGCCCCTTAGGGGAAACGTATACAAAGATATACTATGATGTACAATGCATAGCCAAACAAATGATTCCTCAATTATCATAAATTCTATTATTGATGGGCTCTCAAAAAATATAGATATTAATATTTCCCTAGATGTTGTGTTTGATTTTTGTAATGGATGATCCAGTATATAAAGGGATCCATTTATGTTAAAACCAAAAATTTGTAAAATAATCCCTATGTAGTTATGAAACATACTCAAGTAGGAGACACATTTTTATAAAATACTTACTACTGTATATATAAGGATCTGAGCATCACTATGTATCCTATCAATATGAGAATAAGGACAAATGTATTTCTAAAAAATAACATTGCTTGAATCGATAAAACACACATGTATATAGGATGGGTTTTTTATATTACAGATAGGTAAACTACAATGTATCTGCCCAATGATACATATCTTATAATGGTGAGAATCAAACCATATGTAGTTCAGGAATGGAGGTGTGGTGGGAATCCAACATCAAGGATAAGGTTCCTCCCAGGTAATGAAAATATTAATATGTAGTTTTACACAATATAAGGTATGTCAACCATGCAGTTTAACATTATGTGGTGTTAATGTTTGGGGTTTATTTTGAGGTCTTTAATCTAACACCATGGTTTCCCTAATATAAACTGGTAAATCCTGATCATGTAGGGAATTACTTACCAAAATTATTAATCGCAAATTATCTATGATCTTTGTGAGATAAAAGGAGTATCAATAGTTTCTTTCACCAAATAATGTTTATTACAAAAAAATACGGGGATATATTTTTATGTGGTGATTAGACCAGGATGTAGGATCTTGGTGGTGCTACATTTATCATATGGGTGATAATTATTCCATATGTAGTTCAAGGATAATCATAAAATAAAATTAGATAGAAATTAACCATTTAGGTCAATTTCATGTTGTATGGAAAATGGTTACCCTATGTGAAAAGGGATAAATTAATTCTAATAAAAATCTATAGGTGTTCATAGAATAATATCAATATAGGAATTCTATGTTTTTTAGTTGAGGATTCCTAATATAGTTTCCAAAGGAATCCTATTCTGGGTACATTAGGATATACTACATTTTGACATCATGTGCTGGATAGTTTTTCATACAATTTGATATCTTATGGCTAGGACTATATTTACCTTCCTTTTATGTTCATGCAATAATTATTGCTCCATATAATTTACATTCATACAGTAAGGATGAAATTTTTATTGTAATTTTATATCATATGGCTAAAAATATATGTCACGAAAATGATGAGTGACATTGGTACTATAGGGAAAAGGATGATCTAAAATATTTTGGAAATGATGAAGTAAATTGTAAACCACTGCCTTGGGGATTCTCAGGTCGAGATATGTGATATGTGACAATTACAGAAGGATTTAAAAAAACATGTCTTCTCTAATGACACCACTGAGGTATATGGGATCAACATACTCTTTTTCCTATAGATGAAGTTTACTTTAGTAGAAAGGCCCTATGCGGGTGAATTTTGAAAATACAGACAATGGAGTTTTATACATAGGCAAGACAAATATAACTTTCAGAGATCAAATTTATAATTCCTTTTATTCAATGGGTATTTTAGAATATCATAGTTTCCCTAGATACAGAGTATGATGTTCATAAGGTATGTTTTTGAGTAGAAAGGAATACTTTAGAACATCATTGATCATAGAGAGTGATGTTTCCTACATAGTTCTTCGTCACATATAGGTAAGTGTACATTTCAGTTCTAGTGATGGTATCCAAGATGAGGGAACCCAAATTTAGATCTCCAACATATACTGGAGTCCAATGAAAAGGAAGTGGGATAGATGCTTCAATTATTTACTATGGATAGGGATAGGTTTAGGTACTTGTGTCTCACTGCATATCCTATATATAAAATAATCAATCCACACATCATTCTGAGTAAGGATAGGTTCGTGGGGTAGTAGAGGACTAGGACCAATCATTGTGATCTTCTCAAGCACAAACTGTAATATAATGTTTTTTTACATAGAGTGATATGGAGGTGATAATAGAATGTATGATGATAGATATATCATTTCATATACTATCTCACAGAGTTTAATTTTAAAAATAAATTCAAATTTTTTTGGATATTAATGTTTTATGGGTTTTTTTCTAAAAATACTGTCTCTAGACTCTATGGAGAAAATGATGGAAAAATAGTAACATTAGATATTACACACAATCAAGCTGACTCAAGATATATATTCCTCAAATAAAGAACCTATGATCTAAAGTACACGACATGAATCCTTTACCTGACATGAACCATTGTAATGATGTGATTATATTACATGATGTGATAGTTCAAAATCTAAATCATTCTGAATAAGCATTCCAAAAATACTTATTGATCCATGATCTCCAATAATGTTTTGATTCTGTTGTAAACGATGTGTAACATATTTAAATGTCTTGAAATTTTCATAATATAACTCATTAAAATAATTCCCATGATATGAATCAGTAAAATGTTATGTTCCACTTGGGTATATAAATATATCAAAGAACCCAAACATAAAGAACACAATTGGACTCCATTTAAACTTGCTTATTTTTCTTCTACATTTCATGGCATCATTAATTCAAACCTAGTTATATTTATTTTAATTTCCATTTTTTTGATCATTTTCTACTATTTATCATCATCCTACATAGATTGTTCATTATTTATTAAAACATTAATTTTTTTAAATTCTAATTGATTTTGAAATTCATTTTTAGGTGCAATAGTCATTATTAATTTATTCATGTTAGTAATTGATTAATTTTATAATACCCTAATATTGGATTACATTAATTATTTTTTTAATTAGTATGTCAACCACGTTTCTATTTTTTATTACTATCAATTAATACTACCATGTGTTCTCATATTCAAAGGGTTAGCTTTAAAGAGTGTATATTTTTTAAAATATAATGAATCAAAAAATTTAAACATGGTAACCCTATGTATTGAAATTTGGATAAAAAATTGTTTATTGCATTTTTTTGCATGACCCTGTTCATGGGATGTGTAATTAAAAACCCTAACTTAGTTATAGTAGATAAATATTGGACCAATATCTTTTGATATATTCTTTCTATGAAGCTATGTTTACTACATGTAAATTGTTTAATATCTCTGAACCAAACAATATTTTTAGATTTAGTGTATCAATTTGGTGTAGAATTCAGTGGGTGAGGCATCTGAGCATACTGCTGCAAGGGGCATGCCGAGTGGATTGCAGGAGGTGAATCCTTCAGTATCTGAAGTGTTTAATCTCTTGTAAATTGATTTGTGCACACATAAACTCTCCCTACATGCTGATTTGGGGTATGAGGGCTCTGGTGGAAAGGAGTAATGATCTGGCAGTGCCATCAACCTGTTGGTTCAACAGCTGCTGGATGAGGGAGTTTCCAAGCTACCTAGGAGGGCTTTCTATGCGAAGGCAGTGAGCTCAGGTGGTGGTAATAGTTCCAATGTTATGGGTCATCCTTCCAATTACATTCTGCATGGGAATGAAATTGGTGGACCTTATCCTTCAGAGTAGAATTCATGGATGCACAAGAGTTTGGATGAGGCTTCACCTGTTGGAGCTTTGGATCCCACCTCCCCTAAGGGTCTCTAAAGACTCAATCCGGATGGGGTTCTGATGTAGGTGGATGAGGGTGGAGTTAGGCTTCCCACATGTGTCACACTTCCTACAGGTGCTAAGGTCTTGGAATAGGCTGAAGAGAGTGCAGATGCAGTCAGGGGAAGCCCTAGAGAGGTTGAACGTTTGGAGCTGGGAAATTGGTTTGATGATATGTTATCTGAGGACCCCATACAAAATGATGTAAATGACGGGGTCAAAACCTCTATGAATGTGGATATGACTACTGAGAGAGACTCTAGTGATGAATGCTTTACCTGCTTTGCAGGTGATACAGAGGACGAGGCTCATTGTAGTAGGTACCCACGCCCGAGGTAGAGTAAGAATAAGAGGGGTAATAGGAATGTGAAAAAGGAATACTCATATTTACCTTTACCAATGGAGACCAGATCAACAAATAAGTCGAAGGGAAAGCAGAAGGATTACGGCCCCACATCTCCAAGGTGGCCTCCTAGCAGTAGTAGTTGCCTATAACCCTTTCGAATTGATTTTGATATTGGAATAGGTTATACTTGAAACTGTCATGAAAATCAAAGCTCCCAACAATGAGGTAGAAAGAATGACGGGAGGGGCTCTTATAGTGGCCACCAATGATGATGAGGGAACCTGGATCGACCAACATGACCTGATTCTAGTTTAGGGTTTTAAAAACGTAATGATCAATGTAGAGGAGTACATACAGTCTTGGGGAAAGATGGAATTCTGGATTAAAGACCTTCTAATTGAGCAACTAGACGTCCAGGTAAACAATATCTCTTGGAAAATTTTTAGAGATATTAAAACTGGTAGACTGTAATTTCACCTTAATGGCATTGTAATCTCTTTTAGTGATTGACTTGGTTTCTCACTTTTTTTCTAAAGTGTTCGATAAAAAAAATTAATTTTGAGTGACTGAATATATCAATTTGGTTTGACAACAAAAAATTGGGGTCCTTTTCACCACTTTACTAACTATTACAGAGGTATATCCCAAGAAATATTTTAGATTATTCTTTTTACTAAACACTTAAAAATTACATGATCCATTTTACCTTTATTGTTATGTACCCATTATACATATGTTCTATAATATAAAACCAAATAGAAATCAATGGGACTCATACAATAAGACTTTAAACCTCTAGGTTTCCATCGTGGTAGATTTTCCCTATGTGTTTGACCAAACATATTCACTATGATACACAATAATATCAAATGTATTATGGGATAATAAATATTGTAATATGATCAATTCATGTTTGGAAACAACAATATTGAGTGGGCTGGTAAATATTGTGGTCACATCCGGGGATGGTTGTTCTCTAGGAACTATAATAATTTTTTCAATCCTCGTATTTCCTGAACCTCATTTTTCTTTTTCCCTATCACATTAAAATAATTCACACAGACCAACCCCTATGTCCACTCTTCATTGACTATTGTTTTTCCATGTTCCTCTTATTGATCTTGGACACTCATTAAGTGGTTTCTTATGATATTTAAATAGAATAATATTTCTATTCACAATACCATTTTTTAATGAACACAACTCATTTTCTCATGTCATAAAATTATAAAAATGATCAATTTTTTAATCATTGAGTGTAAGGAGATAATAATTTGTTGAAGATGTATACCATTATAAAGTATGTATTTCCATCTATTAGTGGCACTACAACTATCTTAATTTACTCTCCTATCATTGAATATACAGAGGAAATTTAAACTGGACACATCAATATGATCCCGAACCCAGGATATTTTTGTGGACTTTTGACTGATGATCTCCATGAACCCTTATCAAATTGCATATAAGTATGTGTCACATTTTGAAATCATGTTTTATCTAATTCTATCAGACATTGGGTACATTCTTTGTATATACACAAAAAATAAAATTATTCACCCAAAATTGATGATCCTGTGTCCATTATAATGTTGAATGATTTTACCAATAAATTTCGGAAAAATATTTCCCAGATAAATGAAATTGGAAACATAGTGATGATATCTATAACATCGCCTAGGAAGATAGATAATCATCTTTTTTAGCTTGCATCACTTTATGGAGCTCACCCAAAAATTCCAACATCACAGACTAGATGTGTGTTATAGTTGAAAATGTTCTACCAATGAATCCAACCATCTTCATGAATTGTGGTATATGTCACCGTTGATGGATAACTCATGCATAATATACAAAAAGTCTATAGATCTATTTTACATCATATTTCCTACAATGTCAATGTGTGGTACAGTAATCAAGGATAACCTCTATATAGAATTATTCATCTGGAATAGAATACCCACCATGGGGCCTTTTTTGAAGCCCTTATAAAGAGACTAGTGTATTTTGATTTACCTACTCAACCACCACCCCTCAATCCCTTAGTATTAACATCCAATTTTGTAAAATGTTTGGATTCCTACACCCATATTACGACATCAGGGAAAGGAAATGAAGATCCTAAAAGGTAGGTTTTATATGATGTCAATTAAAATAAAAAAAATTAATTGTTTCAATAACCTCCACAATATCAACAGTAGTATTATCAACATAGTCATACTCCGTAAAATCATAATCCCAATAAATGTTACCATCAACAGATGAGGTTTTAATCACTTTCATGAAATTTGGGATCACCTGGGTACCCACCTAAAATCTATATCCACAACCTCAATATAAATTTCAATATCACCCTTTTCCAAAAAGATCTTAGCAATTTACAGTACCATAGAAACAAACATTTTTTTAATTACAACCAATGTAGCAATAACAAGACTCACCACTACAATCAAATCTGGAAAATCATGTTAGTGGGTTTTTTCTGAAAGAAATTCAGATGATGACTATCCAAGAAATTTATATATATAATTAAAGGGCTATCATACACAGTCTTGAGTACCGAGTTGGATAAATCTCCATGTATCTATAATATCGATTGTAGAGTATGATTCCTAGTCATAATGAGGCACATCTGAGAGACATGGATAAATTTGGGGTCTATATGATTGAATAAACAATGTATTTTCAGAAACCAATCACAGGTGAGTCAAAGTATCTAAAGGAATCTAAAATGAGTTATTCAATCATCCAAAAATAAATTAATTATAGAACAAAAATATATTTTAGTCATAAAATTCATCAATCATAACCGAAAAAATATTTTCAAATAAAAACTTTTCCAAAAGTGGAATATGTATGTGTGGCAGCCCCACCTTATAAAACCCCTCTACACATTCCAGGGGGGTGAGATAAGATAAAATAAAGGTCTAATTTAAAATATTTCAGACACATAGGCAGTTACACATAAATATACCCTTTATTGAGGGAATCACTCAGTTTCATATTTAAGATAATTTCATAATGATTTTCTCTCGAAAAAATTGTAATGTTGGTGACCTGTGATTCATATGAATTAATTAAGAGTTTCACATATTAATTCAATAGATGTTACCATCAATGATATAATACCTCATTAGAATATCTATCCTAGGAACTATAGCAAAATGTAATTTAGGAAGAGCCTTATGCGATCATTATGAATGTACCAATATCATATCTACAAGTGTCTTTTGGGATTTAGGATTTAAATATTTGAAATGAATGGGGTTTTTGCATTATCAGGATGACCAAAAAATATAATACCCTTTATTAGTTGTTGAGGATGCTTTAATTAAGGTCAAAAAATTCATCTTTCATGTTTATTAGAATATCATGGATATGGTTCAGGAAAGAGATATCAACCTCATTATAGGGATACTATTTCTAACTACTTGGAAGGAATTGATTTATATAAATTTAGGAAAGTTGATAATCATAGTTGGAAATGGAAAACATGTGTTTTACTTTATAATATATGCTAAGAGATGTTTCGATTCATTTTAATATCAAGTAATATTTCTTCAAGATTGGAAATATTATTATATATCCATTGTGGATTAAAGTGAAATAGTTCTCACAATGAATATTAATACATTGATAAAGTGGATGTGAATTATATAGAATATCTGAGGAGGGACACCATTAAACAATTAATAACCTTAGTCACTATGCTGCCAAGACATGAATTGATACCTCTTACAATAACACTAAAGTATTCATTATTAGAAAAAGTAGATCTAAATCAAATAATTATTAGTTCATAAGTAACACGATTATAATAAAAACACTCCATTTTGTGCTTAAAAGGAAATAAAGAAATTTCCTAGTCTGTAGATGAAATTAATGGGGAAAACCCCATGATTTTCACACTCATGGTTTATTGGATGAAGGTGATGGCCAAATCATTAACCCCAATGGTGAATCACCCAACCAATGAAAGTTTTCTTCAGAAAGAAATAAATGTTGCTTCTCAAAAATATTTTTTTATTCTCCATCTCTATTGATCAGTTATTGATCCATATGAAAGTTATACTAATTAAATATGTCTTGAATATTGTTAAAAACGGTGAATATGAGATTATATAAACTCAAACGATCATCGGTTGGTGACATTGTGTCAATTATAGAAATATAAAAAATGGAATCTCAAAAGTATCAATTTCCACAATCTTTTCTAGATCCAATTATTGTGATAATAGTTGGACAACACATATGTGATTTTTTATGGATATTCTTGATAAAATAAAACTATATCCAACAAATAAGATTAATCCAAAACCATAGTCACATGTAATTTGGGATCTTTAACCTATTGAATTATTTCAATTGGAATTAGAAACACAATGGTAAAATTTTAATGGTGGATGAATGGAATTTTCAATAATATGTGGAATGAATTCATAAAGATTGTCATGGATGATTTCTATGTATATAGATGATCATTCTAATTATGACTAAGAATTATCTACCCAGTATTTCAGTGCTGTAAAGATATGTTCCTAGTAATGAATTGGTAAAAGATTCATTATATGGTCTAATGGGTATAGTTCTAAGACATAAAATTTAAAATAATGAAATAGAAAATTATCCAGTAATGATCGAGGTAAATAATGTATTACAAAAACCCATAAAGATTAAAGTTATCAGTAGTTTTTGGGGACATGCAGCATGTTATTGTCTCTTCACCCAAGACATTGAATGAATATTCATCCCATTAACACACCATTTATCATAGGAAATTCCTTTTTTACATCACTGAATAGTGTTAACATGCATTCAACACTCTAATAAGTAGTCTCATGGATGCTACTATCATAATATCACCAGGTTAGGATAACAATTTCTAATTAATGTTCGATGATAGTAACATATCTATGGATTATTTTGTATAAATTTTGTTGTACATATATTTTGGATCATATTTTATTAATATCATTGAATAAAGGATGATTAGATCAATTATAAGATTATAGAAAAATTGTAATTGAATTATTGTATTCTTTTGACATGATTCTCTAAAAACATATGCTCTATAATATAGTGGTTTATATAGATCAGGAATTAAAAAAATACTTGTTTAAAAACAAGGATGCCAAACCACAGAGAATACAATTGATCTATATTCTATAAGAATTTAATAAGTGATTAAGGAAATAATAGGGACTAAATATGTAATCATAGATTTTTTTTCTACACATCCATAACCAAGCATGAGAGATGAAAAAATTTGAAAAATTTCCTGAGAAAATTTTTTTCAAATAAAATACACACGAATGTTGATGATTTTTTTGATATTAAGAATTATATTTCAAGGTTATGCCCCCACAATTCTCCTACCAACAAAGGAAGATATTTTTAGTCGATGATTCACACCCCTACGGGTATGAGAAGATATATTTTAAGGGGTTTTTAGATGGGGTTTTGGGATGTTTCATCACAGATGATGAAATTTCAATCATAATAGAAATGTGTCACATGTCACCAGTTGGAGGGAATCATGGAACTGAATATTATTGGGACAAAATAATATATAGAATATTGTTCTTGTCTAATCTCAATAGTGATGCATGGAGCGTCGTTCTAAGCTTCCATCATTGTTAGTGAACAAGAACCATTGGAAAATGAAACGAAATTACCCATATTCCAATTCTAGAAGTTTATATATTTGATATGTGGGGAATCCATATTATAGGGAAATTTCTAAATTATCATGTGAAATTTTATATCATTTTCAGTCTGGACAACACCTCAATATTGTAGATGTCAATGCCACTACTCATGACACCACAAAAGCTGTCAGGAACATTTTATAGAAAACAAATTTTACATATTTCAATTCCAGATATTACACTTTAGTGATCAGGGAACACACTTTTAAAACAATTTTTTGAATGTATTTCTAAAAAAATATTTATTGTGATATATAATTGAAAAAAACTTCCACCCACAAACAAGAAGGAATGTTGAATTGTCTAAGAAAGAGATGAAACATATTCTAGAAATGATACTAAATACATGTAGAATTGAATATAGCCTTTAATTCTTAATTAAATCTTGTCTATGGAATGTTGTAATCTCGATGGTGAGTTCCTTTTAAATTCATAAATATTTTCTAGTTTGGGATCATAAATATTCAAATTGAAGGAGACCCACCCTTTATGGTAAATGGAAAAATATTAAAAATTTATCACGAACCATTCCATGTGGGGTGTGTCCTTACATTTAAATTCATCTAAATCAAACCATGTATAGCTATCTTATTTAAATGAATATATAACTCAGAAGCAACCAAAAGTAGGTAAAATATGTAATGTTACTATTTAGGAATTATTGGTTACAATAAAATAATTATAAATGGTCCTTAGACATAAATAAGCACAAAATACAATTTACATGTCTTGTTAACTTTATACAATGTGAAAATTTGAGATGAGAAAAAAAATATTTACTAGTTATTTATCCCATACAGAATGTGAAAATTTTGGGAGGCATTGAATGATATGAATCATTGCTTCATGATCAACCCCCCTATTTACTCTCTCTTCAACCCTCCCCTCTCCAGACCACCCCACATCATTCCTCATTTTTGTTAATCATCCTCTCTCCCAGTCTATTTTTGACTCCTCATTGATTGCCCACTACACTCCTCTACCTCACCTACTAAATCCTCCACTATAAAATTTTCCAAACGAAAACTATCACCTCTAAGATCTCCAAAACACTTCCCATCGTGTATATTTAGCTCTACCCAAGCTGTTATCACTTTCAGCTCCACCGAAACCTACTAATCAATCTTCTTCTTCATCGTTTTTGGCTTCTTCCAGTCCCTCATCCTCTAATAGTCCCTATTCCATGTCAAAAGAGTCATAGGTAGATTCCCAAAAATTGCACCTAAAACTATATGTGATTCTACATTCACTTGTTCATCAGTATGAGTTGTTCCATCTACAGGATGAGCCTAAGAGATCCAACAAGACCATAATCATGGACGCACTAAAGGGAGTCCAGGTGAATGAGGAGACCCTTGATCTAATCTAACTGATGGTCACATCATCCATCATAGAGTAATGTGGTATGTATCAGATTATCTTACTTGATCTGTTGGCCTTATTTGAGTTTTCTATCACCCATGTCACCTTTAGGCTAGGAAGTTTTCTCTATGATCTCACTCTATATTTTTATGAGGAAAAAACATGAATCCACTATTTACAACATTGTTTCTTCCCATGTATTTCTAACTTTTCTTATCAACCCAACCAAGGGGGAGGGAGAAATGATTTGGGAGATCATCAACCAGGAACCCCAGATATTTGACAATCCAAATACGGAGAAGACAACCCAATTGTGGGGTCCTTCTTTATGGACTCGACACTTGTCTCTATCTCAAGAAAATATACCAATAGGATTTGATCATAGGATTATTATCTGTATTGATGTTATAATAATAAAATATTATATTTGTGGGCCTTCCATCAATATGTCATGATAGTTACTATTTCATTACAAGACCCTAGTATAGAGGGGTCATGGTACCCTTATGGGGGGAATCACTACCACGGACCTAATGATTTATCTTTGTGAATTAGATTCTTCTTGTACCCTTAAATATAACTAGATGATGGAGTCCCTTGAGATTCTCATTATCCATAGAGTGGGGATGTTAGGGAATATTTATGTGTCACAAATAGGTAACAGAGTATGTTGAAGATTCTGATGAGGCACCTTCCCTTCTTTTTCTAGCCCTATCTACAACCCTTTCAGTGTTTGCCTCTTCCACCCCTGTTATATCCACTACATATACCCAACCATAGAAATGTATAGACCTCACTACTAACTAAATTCTAACATCACCTTCCTCTTTTGTTGACCAACCTATGGAGCTGACAAAACCTTTTGTGTAGCTGCTTTTTATTACAGAGAATGCTATATGGGGAAAATTCCATTTATTACCTTCCATATCTATGGTGTCATTTATTGGTCTAGATTTCAGGCATTTTATCCCTATATGGATTCACACCACCCCATAAAATACAATGATTTATCTTTCTTCCATCACCATGACATCATCCAAGGATATTAATCCTTCATATCCCAACCAAATAACTATGACATATATTGATGTGATGATTCAGAAACCCAATGTTTAGGGGGGTCTAATGCTGATAGTGGTGATACAGCATGAACTATTAAGTCTTTCCGATGTGTACCAGTCACTTGGTGCACACTATATTGAGTGTCTTATTATTTTTCTAATTGTATTCCATGATCCATTATGTATTATTTATCAAATAATAATACAAGACATAATTTTGACTATAATGGTTTCTTGATTGTATTCATATTTACTTATGAATTAATTTGGTTTTTTCATGATCTATCGTTCATCCTTAATTATTGACTATTCTTTCAATGCCCTTTCTGGCCTCCCGAATGAGATATATCAGCATATGGATAACATATTGGTTTATATTTAGAAACTCTAGAACCATAGAATATTGGATATCCCTCCACAACCTTCACATAATCTATAAATACCATATGAGAATTTTGGGTGTCCAATGATTGAGGTGTTTAACCCCACCAAGTGACCAACATCGCTTGAATACACAATTAGAAGTTCCCATAAGAAGCACATGAAATTTGAGTTGATGGATGGAACATACTATTTATTTTTCCATCCATCTTGTATACATCATAATTTTTAGCACTTTATGAAAGGAACATGATAGTTTTTTATAAGATTTCATAGAGAACATAAGACCCTTTTTTATTCATTTCATATCACATTATATTCATTATTCATTGAACAATACACTTTATCTAATTAATGAATTTATCTTTGTTTTTTCTCCAACTATTGACAATGTGAACCCTCACATTTTTATTCTTACATATTTGTTATCTATTGTGCACTAGTGGTTTATTTAGTACATGTATTTTCCTTCTATCATTTTTTAGGTAGCCCAATTTTCCTTCACTAACCAATAATTAACCCCCTGGAATGACATCAATTATAGGGAGAGAAAGATTCCCATATTTTATATTCATAATTTCCATTTCAATAATACTATTTCCTTCTCTCCCACATTGATTTCTAGAATAGTGAAGATACTATAATATTTTAATTGTGGGGAGTTATTATTGAGATTATTTCTATAAAAATTGGTTATTCCATATTTTCATTAGTATAAGAGTCATTTAATATTGAAATCATACATAAATATGAAATTAAATTACACCAATTTAAAAAAATAAAATGTTTTCTTAGAGTTTTTTTAATACATTTTTATTCATGTTTATAATTTTATCCCAATTTTTTAGTTTATTTATTTAAGTAAAAATCAATATTTATTAAATTTTGTTTGATTGACGTATTACTAGAATCTATGTCAATAGTAATTAAAATTAATATTATATACTCCCATTACTAATAGAAATATAGTCCCATGATTTACTATTCTTTTCTGTGAATATTTTTTGTGAGATACCTTGGGAATGTAAACCTTTCAGAATATCCATTGTGATATAATCAAGGATATAACTAAACAAATGCATTGTTAATATGATTTACGGAATATGTCATCGTCCATCTATCATGATACCTATCTCTAAATATAACTTTTTGTATCCCATAGTATTGGTGAATGACGTTTTTGGTAAGGATCCATTTCAAGTCTATTATCCCTTCCTACCCTACTCATTGTTCAATTTATGATTTTCTTTTGAATAGGTGTGCTAGATTTTTCATATCATCCATATAGAAGATATTGATATCTATGAGATGTAATGTGGTATTTATAAAAAAAATATATGAAATGGTTCATTAATACATTTTTAATTTTCTATGCATACATTGTACATTTGAAAAAATAGGGAAATACAATTAATATATTATGAGTATAAAAAATCAACATTTACAGACTGATCATTATCAAAAAATAACATATGTCATATTGTGGTGGATTTTTGACCTATCATGGGAATGATTTCAAAACATATTTTCGAAAAATAATGTAACATGTTACATTATCCATTATTTATTGACACATTCATATACCCACATTGAGTACATGGGAGCGAAGATAAATTTTTTTCTAGGAGGAGTTTCTTTACTACATTGTTCATTATCATTTTTCATTATATTTTATAACATACCCTCATTCTAAATATCAATTTATAAAATCTACCTACCTATTTTCATACTCATATTCATTTTTTTACTTATTCCATCATGATTTATTTTTTATTATTCCTTATAGAGTAGAGATGTCAAAAACAATGAACTCCTATGGTTTGGGACATATATTAAGGGTATCAACATAAATCCAATTGTATATTACCTTGAATGATGGGAAATAATTCATGGTGAGGTAAATTACAATATGATTATAGGTTCTAATGAATAGTATAGAAAGTGTAATTAATGGAAAAAATGAATTTGGGTAAATAATTTGATCATGAAACATGGATATTTTTCTAGAATAATTGATTCATGAAGAATTGATTTTTCCACTATTATTTAGATTTATTTTCTTGGTTGTAATTCAAATTTCTCTTGAAAATAATTTCTTTTATTTGAAATCACTATTGAGATTATGTTTTCATCAATAGAAGAATTTTTTTCTTGTGTGTGGATATTTGATAGGATGAATACATATATACATGTTAGATATAATTTTTTTTATGATATAATCATGATTTATTTGATAATGAACAAGGTAATGGGTTGTTTAAAAGGATGTAAAGAGTCAAGGTATAAAGGGGGAATGTTGAAAAAATGGAAAAATCAGAGATAACACATTGTTAAATAATGTATAAAATGTATTCATCGAGAAGAGTGCATGTGAGCCACATTATAGGTGATAAAATCATTATAATAAGTGAACCATTCTTAGAACATGATTATATTAAATCATGTGAATGTTTGAAATTGGTATCCCAATGAAGATATAGGACAAGAAAACTTATAGACCCAAGTTATTTAGATATATTTTGGATATCAATTATGAAGATTTAATCTCATTTAAACAATGTGAAACTCAATAAATATAACTAACTTTAAAAATTCTCATGATGCGTATCACATATATGTTGTGTTCCACCCATGAATATATTTCTCATTTCATCTATAAGTAAATAGTATACTCGTAATCAAACCAAACATCCGCAGTTTGTTTCTTATTTGTTTCTATTAATAATTTCAAACCTTGTTATATTGAAATTATTTTCCATTTTTATCAATCCTTTTCTACTATTTACAATCATACTTCTGTGAATTATTCATTCTAAATTATGAATTCGTTTTTCAATTCAAATATCCATTAAACATCATGTTTTGTTGTGTTATTCATTGTTCATTAATTTACTTTATCATTTGATTGATTTTATATTGCTTAAATTATGGATTATACTGATTTCAATTTGCTAAATGTTATGTCAAGAATGATTCAAATTTCTTTTATTTATATTAGTATCATCGTTTATGGATAATCCACTTAGGTTTAAGGGTTGATATTAAGTTTTGTTTTAAAATTAAATAGATCTATAGATCAAAACATGGTAAGTGTTTTTCTAGTAATTAGGTAAAAAAATTATTTATTAAACTCTATTTAACTACCTTTATCATTGGAATTTTAATAAAAATTTTATATCAAAGATGAAGTTGAATAAGATAGGACTGATAACTTGTGATACATTATCCCTTAAAATATTAGTGTATTTAATAAATGTTTTTATATCTCTCTATATAATAGAATATGTGTGTCTTAGATTGATCCAATTAGTTTGAAAATAACCAATTAGTGACCTTGGCAAGGATTCCCAGCCTAACCCATATGCCTATCAGAAGGGATATTTTTAATTAATCTTTTTCATAATAAATAAAATTTACCCTAATCACTTTTATATTTTTAATTAAACCCATGATATGTATTTATATAAAACCAAAACAAAGAGAGATCATGATGACTCTTATTACATGGTTCTAAACAGATAAGTTGCTATCCTGCCAGCTTGCCCTTATGGGTTTGACCCTACACTGCCTAAATTCATACACTATGTATATAGAGTAGTTTGGGATATTATATATATTAATCTAGTCAATTACCACATGGAAACCATTATACTATTTGTGATTTTCATATATTTTAATTTATGTTCACTATTATTTTAATCTATAAAGTTTAATGTCTTACAGAACAAACTATTGTGCCATTTATTTTTAGTTCCTAAAACAATTAACACAATTCATGATATTTTTGTTCATGTAATGAAGATCATTAGTGTTCAAAAATAATATCTTAGTGTGAAATATCAGTGTTTTGGGGTGATTTCTTTTTTTGACAAAGTTTGATGATTGTGAATCAGTTTGGTTGGTGTTGCCAATGAATGTTTTTATGGTGGTTCAATTTCCCAGTATTTTCCTGATTTTTAGGATTCAAAATATCATGTTTTTTTGGAAAAGTAAGGGTTCTAAAAAAGAGTTCATATTTCATATACCATAAAGAATAGTTTGGTGACCATAAATGTGGAATATGGTACAATGATGGAAAATCAAGAAAAGGAAAAATTTCCCCATAATAGTTCTATGGAGACTCCAAATCTTGCTACATGGATGACGTAGGGAAAATAGTTCATGAGAGGACCATATTTCTTGGGAGGCAAGGAGTTGATAAGAGGATCATCATCTATGGAATGGAGGTTTTGATTGATGGAACTAGATGTGGTTCTCATTTGAGGAATACATCACCCACCAAAAAGGATATTGTTTCTATGTTGACCACATAACATAGTTTGTTGTAAAGGTTGTACCTTATTGATTTTTTGGGCAATTCAAATTTTCAAGTTGTTCGGATCTATTTTCCAATAAATTAACTATAATAATATCAGTATGTATATAGAATTATATTATCCATAATGATTGGTCCAGGAAGAAGTCAGTGATGCTCAAAGTATTTCGCGATGATGAATTATGCGAAGGAGAATAGTTCACAAGGGATTTTTTTGTAAAGGGTCAAATGAAATGTTCACAAAAGGTATTTTGTGTGGATTTGAATCTCGCAAAGGATAAGGGCAAGCAGAAGTAAAGGCAGTCCATAGAAAAAGATATGGTCCACATAATAAGAGGTGGTATGTGGAAGAATAGGATGTCCATGGAAGGAGAGTAAATCAACAGAATAAGAGGTGTTCCATAAAGCACTAAAGTCATCTTATGAAATACAATTCAAAAAGGATTTAGAAAAATATGCGGAAAATTCACGGAGGTTTGTATCGGCACTAAAATACTTATAGAATTTATTCCCTATAAACTAATAGTTCACGGAGAAGTCGATTTCATATATTGGTGAAAACGATACTTCAATGGAGCATCTAACTACAATTGTGGATGTGTTCATTCATGAACATTAATGAACCTTCAAGTCCATAATATGTGGGTGTATCCCTTCCAGGGTTGTGATCAAATGAAGGGGAATATAGTGATCATTTCCACTGGTAGTGATCCGGTTAAAGACACTCAGCGAGTGACTCTTAGGAATGTAGTGGGATGATACTAATCTTTGAAAAGGAAATGAACCTTGGAATAGAAGTGATCTAACACAAACCATCATACTTTTCAATTATCCTTAGTGGATTTTGTACATTTCCGCAAAGTCTTTGTATTATCCTTGGATGTATCCTAGTGAAGGTGATTCATGTAAAACATTTCTTTATCATGGTTGATTTAATTTTTATCATATATTTCTATGGGAAAGAGACAGAAGAGTGTTTCTTTAACAATAACAAAAAATCTGAAGGTGCATGAGTTTTAATCATTTGTGTCCTGATTCAGCACTTCCCCCTCTTGAGATATTTGACCTAATAGGGATAAAAATGGTATCATAGATAATGGTTTAAAATAAGTGGTTCTATCTCTATAATAGAAATAGATTTTTTCAATCACATGGGATTCTGATATTCAATGTATAATATTTGGAAATATTGAAAATTTAGATTACACAATAATTTTTTATCATTATGAATGGATCTCTTTACAAGGGCGACGAATGGAATTTTCGAAAATATTGATATTGTTGTTTTATCAGAAGCTGACCAAAGGTTATCAGATATTTATGCTAAAATAATCAATGATTTGGGGGGGGTATATCAAATAAAATTTATACAAATTTGATGTCTTTTAAGTCATCACATTCTTTGTGGGATTATTTTGAAAATTTATGAACATGAAGAAAAAATCAGAGATGTAAACCTATAGGTCCAATGGGGCATGTACAATGTTTTGATAATGTTCCCTAATGATTCTATTGATATATTTTTTGATTGGGTAGCATTGTCTTGGAAGCGATGTGTGGTCTCAAATAAATATTTGATGACATAAATATTGTAATGTATATAATGAGAAAACATACACCTCAGTTAAATATTATGGATTATTTATTGGAATATTATGATCCAATAAAGCTGAGATTAGATAGAATTCATAGTACTCATATTGCGTATGTGATGATAAATGATGA
This sequence comes from Viscum album, assembly GCA_963277665.1. Lineage (NCBI taxonomy): Eukaryota > Viridiplantae > Streptophyta > Magnoliopsida > Santalales > Viscaceae > Viscum > Viscum album. The sequence continues at coordinate 109,297 of CAUJRU010001450.1, read as the reverse complement.
TAATGATGTTGTGGGAAATAGTAAATCTGATGAAGTTGAATTTTAGTTCATGAAGAATCTCAGTACTGAATATGATCAGGAAGAAGAAGTGATGGATGATTATATTTGATTCCTTTAAAAAAAGATTCAAATTGTAAAAGGAAAGTTCAATTGGAAACATTATGTTTCATTATTTTGAGGTGGAATGGTTAGAAATCTTGTATAAAGGTTCCATAATAAATTTCAAGACGATGATGAGAATACTGTTTTATGTTCCATAAATAAGTCTTCATACTATGTGCATGGTAATAAATTTTTTAATAGAAATTTCTTCAAAAAGGAGAATATGATTTCAAGAGAATATGATAGTTTATTAAAATCGATGTAAGATGAATTTGATTACTATAAGGATCATGAGGTAGATTTTATGGCAGAATTTTTCAAAAATTCCATAAAATGTAAAGTATATGAAAACAAAGAAGGTGAAGTTGATTGAATAGTTAACCTTAAGACTGAATTAGAAGCTACAGTAGAATAGATACGTGTTTAGACATCTGGGACAAAGATTTCCAATAAAGTGGTTCATTATGCTAAGCATTATATGTAGTAGTAGGAAGATGAGAAGTTTGAGATGAATAATAGAATTGAAAAATGGATGTTTTAAATTCTATAGAGATCAGATATAGTTATTTATTATAAACTCAAAATTGAGGAACCAAAAAGTGATATCGATAGTTTTATTGAAACTGGAAACAATCAAATAAAATGTATCTAAGAAAATGAAGTTGAATTCCTTGGTTTTTGAAGATGTTTTAAGGATTAGGAAAACTGTAGACTCTCGATCTGAAATTAGGAAATCAGATCATACAGGGAACATAAAATATGAAATAGTATAATAGTTGTATAGAAGAATTGAAAGAACAGTCAAATCCAAATAATAAGGGTGTCATTGGGCTGGATCGAAAATAGATAAAATAATTGTTGAAGATAGACCACAAGAACCAACTCTGAGATTGAATATTGATTTTTGTATAAAGAAGAATATAAATATTCAAATAACCTAAATTAAATCTAGTGGTATAGTTTTTCAATAGAATAATGCACCTTGCATGAGTTGTTATCGTTGTGGAAAGATAGTACACTCCTGAACGTCTATTCCATTAAAAAGAGGTACCGAATATAACAATACCAATTGAGGAACTCATATATCTCAATATTCCATAACATTATTTGATTGTCACTATTTAAGGTGTGGTGGGTTCAGGAAAATGGAATGATATTCACCTAATCAATTTAGTTGAAACTGCTGATGAAAAATAAATGTGGTTATAAAAAGAATCTCAATGACTCATCAAAGGATCCGATAAAATTCAATTACCAGCTCTACAAGATGAATCTTGAATATAATACACCATTTAAGATAAATATTATCAATCCATAGGGGCTATGAAGTCAAAAATATCAACCAGTAAGAAAAGAGATGAGAAAGAAGTGGTTGTAGAGATTACTTTTAATGATTCAGATTGCACTAGAATATGGATTATTGATAGTGGAGGCACTTCTCTTATGAAATTAAATATGGATTTGGTGAAAAAAAAATCTGGTGTGACATGAAAGGTATTTTGAGATATGGTAATGATGATGCCTTGAAAATCAATGGCTCTAAAAAAGAAATTTTGGAGGAAAATAAATGAGATGTAAAGATATATTGGTTATTGAAGGTCTTAGTCAATAATTACTACGTGTTAGTAAATTATGTTACTTAGAACATTCCATAATATTTTCCAAGAAATGATGTGTCATCAATGAAAAATGAGTTGTAGTTTATTTATAGGGAAATTATAAAAAAGTGAATCTCTACATTGTAAGTGTAGAAAAGGATATGCGATTTTTGTACAAGGAAGAATAAGAACGTTTAGGGCATACACAAAATATTCATTTGAGTCAATATAATTAGAAGACCTGGTTAATTATGATGATACTCAATACCTCCATAGATTACCATGTGATAGAACACAAAATTTTTAGGCTTGTAAACAAGTGAAATCATTCGAATGACATACAATGTAAACAAAAGGAGTTCAAAAATATTCATTCATTTGTATATATTTATGTGTGAAGGAAGATGTCACTAGGATATATTTATTTTAGGATGTATTATGTTCTCTTAAATGATGATTTTATCATAATGGCATGGGTTTTAGTCATAACTCAAAAATATGAGGAGTTTAGTTTCCTTAAATCTAATCAAATAGAATTTTAGATGATTCTGGGTCAAACATTCTACATGATCTAAATAGATAATGAAATATAGTTTGTTAATAGAAAAGTGGAGTAATATATCGATAATCATGGGATAAGAAAATTGTTCCTTAGTAAGAACTCCACGGTAAAATGGAGTAGTTGAGAGAAGATATCGAATTATTAACAAACATGGATAGAACAATACTCATAGATAAAAACCTTACAATGAATTAGTGGAATGAAATAGTGATGAAATCAATCTACACATCAAATTGATCAATGGTATTTCCCAAAAATATAAGACTCCATTTGATATATGGTATAAAAAAGCCACAATTGACGTACTTTTGAGTCTTTAGAAGTAAGTGTTTCCTTATCAATAATGATAGATAGATGATGCATAAATCCCATGGAGATGAAAGGATATTTCATGGATTTTCAAAGAAAATAAAAGAATATCAATGACTAAATAAGAGGCTTTAAATGGTTTTTTAAATCCATGATGTAACTATAGAAAAGAACGAGTCGAATATTTAACAAATACATTATCAGTATTATGATGATAGTGACAGAGATATAAGCATATCATGGGATGTTCAAATTCTAGAGAATATTTTAGAATAATATTTTTATAATAAAACGGTTGATCACAATTTAGTAATATAAAATGTATAGAAGATAAGAGCCTAAATTGATAAACATGATGTTATTGGAGATCTAATAGAACCTGTGAAAACTTGAAGTTTGAATAATCTAAAGAAAGAATCCTACTTATCACTGTTAGGACCTATATTTTATGATGATGTATATTGAGAATAGAATTGGGTTCAAGATTTTAATGAAGAGATTGACCAAATTGAGAACAACAAGACATGAGAGATTGTTTTGAGGCTAATAGAAAGAATATCATTAGAATTAAGTGATTATTTCATAATAAGATGAATAAGAATGGTGTAATTTTTCAAAACCAAGAACGACTATTGTGAAAATGATACTTCTAGATAGAGGGTATTGATGTTTCTGAATCATTTTAACCTAATGTGAGTCTAGATAAAATCATAACATTCTTAGAAAAAGTCGTGAAAATAATGTTCAATGTTTTCTAAATGGATGTTATGATAGAATTTCTTAATAGTGTTCTAGAAGAGGAGATTTATATTGATCATACATATGGTATTTTCATTCCTGAATATGAGAACTAATTATGTTGGATGATAATTTAACTATATGGGTTGAATAAAGTACAACGATCATGGTACTAATGGATATATTAGTTTATGAAGAACCCTGGGTTCCAACATGGTGGAGTTTATTAAAATCTATATGTGAACCTGGACAGTAATCAATGGATGATGGTGTAGGTATATGTTAATGACATAATATTTGGTGAATCAGAAGATTATTAGTGTAATAAATTCACATAATTCATGAAAAGTGAATTTAAAATGTTTATAATCATCGAATCAATATTTTTCATTGGTTAATAATTGAAAAAATTAGATAATTTCACATTCAATTCTCAATCCAAATATTTTATGGTGATTATGGGATGATTTGGAATGGATAATTCCAAGGTGATTAAGATTTTGGTTGCTACCTAGATGAAACTGTCATGGGATGATGAAGGAAATGTAGTTAATGTCACAAAATATAGGTAGGTTATTGGAATCGTACAGTACATAATAATGACATGACATAATATTTTGTTCCACATGTGAAGAATCACATAATCAAAGTAATAATGAGGAAAACCATGAACTTGTAGTTAAAAAGAATACATCGGTATATCAAGGAAATGACGGATTTCAGTTTTCTGTATAGTGACGGATCATAGAAAGCATTATTGGGATATATAAATGAACATTGGTCTCGATCCATTAGATGATATGAAATCAACATCATTTGAATCCTTCTACCTTGGTGGATTGTGTATTTTGTAGCTTATAAAGAAAAATATTTCTATTCATTGAGCAGAGAAGAATATGAATATATTGTGGCTACTCAAGTATGGATACAGTTATTGTTGATAAAGCAGTATCTTGATTATATGGTAGTTGATGTGAAGTCTCTAAGTGGAATCCACTATGATAATTCAATTTTGATAAATCAAATAAAAAATCGATTCCATCTCTCAATGAAAAATTACATTAAAATCAATTATTTTTTAATCTTGGAGAAGGGGGAGAAAGGGATTGTGATGTTTTAGTATGTGCCTACAGAACAACTCATTAAAGAAATTATCATGAATGCTTTACCCAGAAAAGTTTTTAACTGATATGAAATTGGACTTGTATTTTAGTCAACTCCCCACACATGCAAAAGTGTGGATGTGAGATCCCCTACCCCTGAGATATTATGTGTTTTCCCTAATGTGTTGATCTGTGTTCTAAACCCTATTATAGACCATAATAAGGTGACCATAGACTTCGTTGACAAAGGGGGTGAATGTTTTTTCATAAAAATGGATAAATGACTTAATAATGAAATCAGGATTATATGATGGGGAATTAGTGAAGTAGAGCGAGTTTTAAATTGAAAATGATAAAGGTGGTCGATCAAATGACATATATCACAAAAAAATAAGATCATGATTAAATTAAATGAATGGTTTTATAATGAAGTGATTCATTGAATAAATTTTTATAATACTCTCACTTCTAATGTTGAGAATGGATCTTGAGGGATTCAATTATCTGTTATATAATTCCTTGATATATATCAAAATCACAAGAAAAAAATGATAGTGGATGATTTAAGAATCTTCAATGGGATATCAAAATGTTAATATTCATCGTCAAAACCAAAGGAATAGATTTTTGGGAAAAATCTCTCATGGTGTCATCTGAGACAATGATGTGCACTGTGTGGACCTCATAGGGAAAACATTTCACGTGAGACATGTAGTACACAAGTGGATTGAATTTCAAGGAGGTATTATTATTTTTCTGAAAGGATCTAATGACTTTTTGAACCAAAAATGGTTCTTTTTTTGTGGAATGAATTGTCTTACACAAATGGTAATGGTGGTATTCATGCCCCATAGCATAGTTCATGGTGAATACCTTAAAACATTATTTTTTAGGTAATATGTATTAGAAGGTATTGTAGATCTTTTTTCCTATATAAATATGTCTAATCAAACTATTATATATAGATAATTTCAATAGAAAACATATTGACTCCATGAAGAATTAGGTGATGTCTGAATTAGTTCTTGACTAAGAATTCCACAATGGATAAGAGTTTACAAGGAAGATTTATCTGAAGGGTGAGGTAGATTGTAAGAAATTTTCACAAAATGGATTTTGTGAGTCTCAATATCTTTCAAATGAAGAGTTTCTACAGATTTGGAGGTGGTCCATGGAAGAAAAAATGGTTTGTAAATGAAGATGGAGTCCATGGAACAAGATGTAGTCCATGGAAGTAGATGTGATCCGGGGAAGAATTGGTGGTCCACGAAGCACTCTTGTTACATGGTGCAAGAATGTTTGCAGCGGAAGAATTGTAGTTCACGTAGGATTCAAAGATGATCTCAAAGGCACTCAAATAGTTGGTGAATTTAATTTCCACCAATTAATTTTTTTAGGAAAAGTGAATTTATTAAATTTGCGAAAACGTGATTTCAATAGAGAATATACCTACTTTTGTGGATACATGAATTCATATAGATAAAGGGACATACAAATCGATGAACTTTTTGTTGATCCCATATAGAGAAGTGAGAAAAGGAAGAGGAAAAATGTGATCCTTTCCACTAGTAGTGAGAATGTGAAAGAGATCCTGGTAGTCACCCTTGGGAATGCATAAAGATGACCCTAAACAATATAATGGTAGTGATTAAATGAATATAACTGATCTAGACCAATCAATATAATTTTGTATTGAAACTCAATATATTTGGTACATTAACATATCTCCATTGTATACTCCATGGACCTATCCTGGTGAGGGAGAACCATGCAAATTTTGTTCATCTCATGTATGGTTTTAATTTTTTTGAAACACTACAATGGGAAGGATAAATAATAGTGTTTTGTTCAATGATGAATCACAATCCGAAAGGGTAGGTGATTTAATCTATCCTACTCTGATTCACCAACTCACTCTCTAGTTTTTTATCCTAATTGAGATAACAATAATTCATTATTGAATAATAAATATATTGGGGAACCTCATGTTTTTATGGGACATAATAGGATATCCATCCATCGATGTTAGGGAATATGCTTTGTTAGATTTTAACATGTGTATGGAATAAGGGACATCCCACTTTGGTACTAGATTTGGTGGTTTATTCCACCATACCATTGGTGTCTTAAGGACCAACACTAGGTATCCATAGAATAAAAGTAAGAGATGAATGTTATTGTTAAAATCTGATGCTATCTGATTTTAGCATAAAAACACTTTATTCAAGTTATATAGAAAGTTATCATAATTTCAATTCAACTCTTCCATCAATATTTTTAATTGATCGCATTTGGATTGTTGGTCATGGATAGAAACACAAAGAAAGGGACACTGGACCTCAATGGAAATGAATGATTCTATATCATATTCCATTGAATTAGGAGTCACATGTGAGACAGTGTATATTGTTTTATTATAATTCAACATGGAATGAAAATTCATTTAAATAAAATTCTTTTTTCCTTTATGACCAATCTTCTTGAGTTTGTTTGATAAGGTTTTATTGAATGCATCTATCTGTCCATTAGTTATTTCATGATAGCAATACGAATAGCTATATTTTATATAATAATATTTTTATTTCCTTCCCCTCTCAGAATAATAGAAATTGGTTATATATTCCATCAAAATTATATGAGGGATGTCAAATATTGTAACGATATTTTCAATCACAATGCTATAGATTCATTTGGTCTTGAATTTTTTTTGGGGTATTGCTTCATTCAATTTCTTGAAGAAGTTGGTAGGATAGATTATGTATTTATTCTATATGGCCATAACCAGAGGGTATGTACCTTGAACATCCCATTACCGTGTGAAAAAATCTAGGAGTATTTGGAAGTATGTAACAAATTCAGGGGTGGATGAATGAAGTTAAAATTCACTTATAAGGAGTGAAAAATTATTATTATTTGTAAATACCATGACATTGAAAGCGATAAGTATCTGAGAATAAATATTTTATGTAATGATTGAACCCTAACCGCTTGGCACTACAATTCCTTTTATATACTATATTTATATCAAATTAGTCTCTTATACATCAATTCACCTGAGAAGGAATCCTTTGAAGCCCTGTTTATAGTGGAATTTTTACTGATTTGGGCTGTCATAAAAAGTAATGTTAATTTATTATCATCATATTTTCTCTCTTTCAGCTTTGTATAATATCATTAATATATTTTTTTGAATATCCACAATAGGTATCAACCAATGTTTTTTTAGGTACATCTGTTACAATAATAATATTAACCTCATTTATTTTTTTGATGTTGACAAGAACAAAATGAACCATCATTTAGAGATGTACAATGTCAATGACCATTTTATCCCAATCTTCATCATCCAAATCATTAGACAATTTTTCAATGAATATTTCTATGAATTATATGATCAAGGGATGTGAGTCAAAGTAACCTATAGGAAAAATTATTACATTATTCAAAAGATACAGTAATGTAGGGGGATTAGATAGTTCATTATACTTGAATAATCTCAATTGATCTGCTTCATTACTAATTTTGAATCACCTTTTACCATCTACTGGTCCACTTGAAATTATAGATCCAGTTATAGACCTATGATGATGGTATGATACATTTCCTAAATGAGTGTGAAACTGTCAGAGAATAAAATAGAGTAATGTAAGACCTCATTTTCTGGGGATATGAGAATGACTACCAGCCCAACTTTATTGAGATTTGGATATTCAACACTCTTCCATGTTAGATTTTTTTTCACCATCATAATTCCTTGAATTATATTTTGGGGACTTCTTGAATATATAAGATCTCTTCAAAATGTAATATTGTATTTAGTAATGATGTTTTTGTAAAGGGTTATTATGTAATGAAACCTTCTAATTCATGAACATTTATTATTTTTTATGTATTAAATGAAAGTTAAATAGCTACCTGATAACCACCCACCATTTAAATAATCCAGTAAACATTTTATGACTAAGGATGTATTTGATAGGGTTACTATGAGAGAATAAATGGAAGTCATTTTTCTATAACAATTGTTTCAATTTATAAAATACAATGAATTGATCCTAGTTTCTCTTCTCGATATCTTGATAATGATTATTGGTATCATGCATGGTTCAACTAAGATAATAGAATTTCCTTCATTCGTAGTATCATTCTATTCTACATATAAATTACCCATCGATCGTTTGAATTCTATTACATACAAATTGAGAATATTTCCAACAATATTCAACATCAACATTGGTGGGATCAATAGAATTTTTTTTGAGAATAATTAAATCTTCTGAAGTTTCATAAGTCCAATGATATATGATTCCCTTTTTCTTTATCCTGGTGAATAGATAATAGATTCTGGTGAGGAATTATATTACATGAAGAATTTATGTTTTTGGTATTTGTAAAAAAAATATTTGTTGTTTATAAGAAGAAACAGAACAAATATATCCTTTATATTATCAGGATCAACTTCAATGCCTTGATGGTAAAATTTTATTATGTCAAACATTCTTGATGATATGTTGAATGGATATTCAGTGGGGATTATTTTTTTTCTATGCTACCACATTTTATTGATGATATTTTCAAGATTAACCATGTGTTCCAAACATTGTTGATAATTAACAAAAATATCATTGAAATATCACTCAATAATCATTTCCAAAATGTCTGTGAAGATGTGATGAAAATAATTTTTATATGTAGAGCCAGGATTCATAAATCCAAAGGGAGTTACACAATAGTTATACCCAACTTGGGGTTATCTATAAGTGGTGGATTATTTATATTCAATATCAATTTGGATTTTATTTTACCCTGAATATCCATCCAAGAAGGAATGTGTCTAATATACATACATAACTATAATTAGTAGTTCTGTGATAAGAAACAAGAAAATAATCTTTCAAAACATACTGGTTGATATATCTGGAGTCGATAAAATCACTAATTATCACATTCTTCTTAATTACAAACACTATATTGGAAATACATTTTTATACTAGACTCCATGAATATAATTAAGCATGATTAATTTATCATAATCATATACAATTTTGGATGCACGTTTTGGGTTCATCTTACTGGATAAATACTTCAAACCCTGATGGTTTTTTGGAAATCCCAGGTGGTGAGTGGCCACCTCAAGATCATGGTTGAGAATTTCTATTGATTGTTATGGAAAAAGTTCTCGAGGGTTATTTTTAAAGAAGGTATATATGACTTGTTCTTAAAAATACATGGTCACTCAAATCATTGTGGGTTGTGGGTCCTTTTTTAAACCCAGTTATATTTGTTTCAGTTTATCAGCAGTGATAGAGGCTCCTTCCTCGAATCCTGAGGGGAATCCCCAAGGTCCTCTTTTTCTTCCTCTTCCTCATCCTACTCTTGTACCACAATATCATCCTCATCTTCTTCTTATTCACCTTATCACTCGCTCATTGGGAATATAAGTGATGATGTATTATCCCCCTATTTGGGAGTGGTGTCAACATTTTTACATCCATAAGATGAAGTAGCATCCTCAAATTCAACTGATTGTGTGGGTAATATTTGAATATCTAGAGGGGAGATAAGGTATGAAGGATATGTATCTACACTCTCTCCTGGTGACCTAATAGATTTTTCTGATTCAGATGATGAGAAATGGACCTGTATGTCCTTTTGTGATGGAATGAGATAATTTTATCTATAGATTCTACCACTGTATAGAGGGTCAAAGACATTTTCAATTCTATCAGGCTCATTCAGGATGACAAATATCATTATGGTTGTTGAATATGTAACAATATTTTGACTCTTATATTCTATTTTATTGATAGGAATCACATTATATTTGTTAATATATTCTAATGGATTGGTCTTGCTGATTTCAAGACCATTTATCATAATGAAATGAGTGATGCCATTAGTATATTGTTATTGTATTGATATGCGAGGGATTTGTTGAAATGCCACAATCCAATTTAACCACTAATGAAGTACTTGAGGATTTTTTTATGTGGGGGCCAGGGCATGTTAATGAAAGTAAGGACTTCCTACTAGAAAAATGAATTACTTATATTCAAAAAAATAGAAATTTTAAGTTGGATATGAGGTCCTTAAACTATGATATGGTCTTTATTATGAAAGTCATATTTCGTTCTCTTTTTTTATAACCCTATATAATTTCAGTGAAATTGGACTTATTGAACTCAGTCTATTCAGGTCATAGATTTGTAAAAACTAGAATGAGGATGACCCCTAAGCTTTCATTAGAGAGTTTATATTGGATATCAATATATGGTATCTTACTAATCAAATAAAATGGTATGATGTGTCCATGTATAATGAAATATTCAATTTCTATTTGAAATAGATAATCATGTGTATTTATAAAATATTTATATATGAATGATGTACATCAATAGAGGAAAACTCGACTTCAATGTATTAAGGGATTATGAAATCATATATGAGTTACTATCATAAGTCAATCAAAAACCTTAGAGCATCATGGATTGGAAACACTTCTAAAAACAGGGCTAATTTCATTAAAATTTCATACATAATAGATATAGTTTTTTCCTCCAAGAGTGAGGTTCATATTTTATTTTCCCATTAGGAGATGATGAAATTGATATATGTATACTGTCACATTGAATATGAGTTGAATGTGATCTTTTTCTTTTTTAGGTTAGGCCAAACATGTTTTCCTAACATATATTATGGAACCTACCAAATTTTATTAGTCCTTCTTTTGGGATTTCCCAAGTTTTTAAGCTACATAAACAGTCCCATCATGGATGTTAAAGGTGTAGTGAATTACTCCACAAGTGCATATTCCCATATATCATTGGTTCTTACTACCTCTTCCTTTGGTTCCCCATTAGGAGAAGGGAAATATAGTTCATTCACGTTCTCCTTATTATATAAAGGGTCCATTTAGTTAATAAAACTAATTGAACTACTGACAAATTCTTTATTTTTGAGGATTCCTTCTGAGTTTTCTATTCATATGGTAACTTTTCGTCGAATAGTGAAACTGTACTATGGGATGAATTAATAATGATTGAGAGAGTAATAGATGGTTTTTATATTTATATAGGATAATCTACATTTACAGTAAATTTTATTCTCTGAGTATACTACTTCTTAGAGGAACATTTATTGGAGGACTATAGTGAAGATGAGGTTATTTGTGGCACAGAAGTAGAACCTATAGGAATACTTTTTTGATTCAACTGTGCATTGAGGATTGAATGATATTTATTAATTTTATTCCTAGTAATTCAATAATTTATCATATAAATTCCTTTATAAAAAGAATATTTTTATTCCCCTAATTCTTATGGGGAAATAGTGAAGGCATGTGCCACTTGTTTTTTGCCTTTTCCAAATGTCAGTCGCTATAAGTCGACCATTTTTTAGTATTTATTTTGGAAATATATAATTCCTATATTGTGTGCCCTATTTTACAATGATGGAAGAAATAGATAGGTATATAATCTAGACATACCTGATTAGGACTCTTAGGTTTCATAATGTATTTTTTTTATAGTCATTGTCATGTAGCCAGGGAAATTATCATCTCTGGACAAATAAACATAATTTTCTTAATCCTAATATATATTTTTCCTCTAACCCTTAAGATCATACCAAAAAAGGGGGAATTCTTTATTTCACTCAAGAGAAGGTGCCACATGAATTAGTGTGATTTTTGGAGCTGAAGCTAGTGGAGGGATGGATTAATAATGACATTGGTAGCATCTAAATTCCTTGTTATTTTTTGTTGAGTTTATGAAAATAATCATGATATGAATTTGTTTAATAAGATAGAATCATTCAATCCTTGAACAATTTAATAATGTTCCCAAAAAGTTATTGTATATTCCCTATGGATAAGAAGATGTCAAAAACTTTCATAGACATTATCTATATATAGGGATAACAAATATACTTAGGGAAGAATTAGGATTATGTTTTATTTCATCCCCTTAAACATAGATATGATATTTGAAACCCACTAAATGTCTCATTTTTTATAGTTTGAAATGTCAATGATTACATTCTTATGTATTGTTTAGCTGAATTGAATGGGAAACCACTAATGGAGGTCTTATTTTCCCATGATTGATCTGTCCAAAAAACGTGTACATCATATGAATTTTTTCAGTTGAAATTTTATTACAAAGAACCTTAGTTTCACTACTTCGTGGTTTAGAAGGGTTACCATCAGGGGATAAAAATGGGAAAGAAAATGCATTATATTATTCTTCATGTCCCATGATCTATTAAATATTGGAATTGTTGGGATCCTAAAATATGGTGGAGGAATGTTCACATCTACCCATTTTGGAAAATTCTTTCTTTATGGCTATACTGAAGCACATTATTACTCCAAAACCTCTAATTGGTTTTCTTATTAATCAAAAGTTCTGTATATTTGGAAAAACATGGTCATGAATAGGGGTAGAAAAATGTAGTGCATGATTTGTTGGCTCCACCAATACCAATGGTTGGAACCTAGCCTCGGTTATCCATTGATGTTATTCTTAGTTCATTTCTATTTTCATTGTTAACATATGGAATTCATAATAACCTAATGTTATTTAGTCCAAATAAATAGGGTTTTTAGTCAAAAAAAATGAGATGGTGATATGGATCTGATTTTATTAATATGAAAATACTGTATTGTTTAGGATTATTAGACTAGTGGGTGGTATAATGCTCCACATGAAGGATATTTTCAACAAATTCATTTCCCTTCAGTATTTATGAATTATAAATTACAATCTGCATCATTTCCATATCATACTATGTGAAACTCTAAAAAATAATGAGTTATTAAACACTTTCCAGTATATGATGGGATGCATTCATGAAATTACCTTTTTCCTTTAATTAAGCTTATCAAGGAGGTAGTGGTAGAAAAGTAACATTATCCCACACATTGTTTGATAGATTTTGATTCCTAATATGCACACCTTCTTCATTAATTTTATTATGGACCATGTTGCAAATAGAAATATTCTACTCTCTCTCTTGTTTATTAGCATGATAATCTAAAAAATCTACATGAGTATTTTTGGTGATTTTTTATGAAAAATTCATTTAAGGAATAATATTGATAGTATAATTATAGAGATTAAATTTTACCTATGATATGTATTGAATACATTGAGATCATCAAGATTAATTATAAACTTAATAAATCTATTTTTTTATTCATTATTCGGTATCTTCCCTCGATTATGGGATTCCATTGGAGTGCAATGTAAAAAGGGTGGTTGGAAGGGAACCACAATATAATTTGACTATATAACCTCCATATGGAGGAATCAAATACTAAAATGATGTGGATCGGGAGTAATAATTCTGTAACCCAAATCCTAAATTGGAAAATAATAACATCCCTTTATATGGAGGTTTAGGTACAAAATTCCCCAACCCTATGTGTTGGGGATTCTACCATTCAACCTTATCACAAATCAATCCGAATGATTCTTCCCTAAAGGGACATGTTGTTTTAAAATATCCCATAGACATACATGATATAGATTATGTTATACGATGAAGGATTCATATACTTCTATGAAACATTGTATTTTTCATATTATTGATATTAGATGAGCTAGATTCAGTATATGGTTTATACATAGGGAATATTCTTTCATTAAAAGAAATGGTATCTTACAATTAGACTC
>CAUJRU010001450.1:67655-95011 GCA_963277665.1 Viscum album | reverse complement strand
ATGAATAAGTGCAATGACTGGTACTTTTCTTTTGAGTAACACGTAGAATGCCTTAATTTTATATATTGTAGTTTAATCCTGAATTTGATGATTATTTTTTTAATGGAAATGCATTTGGGAATAGATTTATTAGGCACACCTACTGAGTTTTAACACTCATACCTATACTTCATTCTTGTTTTTAGTCACAGGTGCAGGTTTCTGCTTGATCTTGATCGCCATGGGTGATATTGTATCTTGTGATCGGAGAGTGACCAACGGGGTCACGTGGAGTTTTGTGGTCATCAGGTCTGGTTAGTTCATCATTTCAGTTATTTCTTAGTTGTTTTTTTAGTTTATTAATTTTTTTTGGGTTATTTCCTTTATTCTACTGCTACTGTTTATTTATATTGGGATAAATCGTTCCCATTGTCAATCTGTTGATGCCTCTGGCGTTGTTTGCCAACCCGGGAGGATTATGAACGCCTCTTCGGCCTTGTCGTGGACCGAGTTGGGTGCTGAGTTGGATGGAGAGGCTCTGGGGTCCTATGACATCTAATCCCCAAAATACTAAGTGCCAAGAGTACTTGGTAGTTTGGAGAGGCTCTGGTGGACGATGCACAAAGTAATCATGAACCTGGCATGCATGGAACCTCTTTGCAAACTCGATGTAGTCGTGGATCATGGAGGGCCAAAAATACCATAATCTCCAGATTTGGTGAGATAGTTTGGCCTAGCCTATTGGCACCACAGGAACCGACATGATCCTCTTGCATGACCCGTGGAATCTCAACCCCCAGAATGCAATGGAGGATAACACCATTAAAACCATGATTATAGAGGATTGGCTCAAGGTTGGGGCCACTCTGGAGGGTAATATGTAGCACGCGGTGTCAGATTCACTCATGCTCATCTCGATCTAATGAATGATTACTGAGTTGGAGGTATTCAACCAATGGTGCCCTCCAATCGACTATCATTTCGATCGGTGCATCCTGACGACCTGGGGGTACTAACATGGAGGCGTCAACAGTAATATGGATTGCCAGTGGGCCGTCATCTCCATCTGGGGTGACATGATCTATGACTCTTTGATTTTCCATGTGGATAATCAGATCATCCTACTCGGTTTTTTCAAGTGATGCAGCTAAGCTGCCCAAAGAATCTGATCGACCGTTCTATGATCGAGGGACATGGGTACCCTCTGGCCTAGAAGGGAACTGGGCCATTAGCTGGAGAGTACGTTCCAACAATGGTAAGAGATCTGGATTCCTGAAAATGTAGTCTCCTTTGACCTGCTAAGTGACTAGCTCGGAGTCCCTTTTCCAATGAAAATGGGGCACATTGATCTCGAGGGCCAGCTCGAAGCTAGTAATGAGGGCATGCTACACCGCCTCATTGTTGTTGCATCCTTCCAACAGCAGGAATGAATATTGTAGAATGGATTGCGCTGGGTTAATAAAAATGATACCCAGGCCTACTTTGTTGAGTCGAGGATAATTGAGCCTCATACCAGTGGGGCTCCAGGAGGCACCATAAATGTGTATCTTCCAACATGGGATGGCTTGATCGACTTAGAGGATTCCCTCATTGGGAAAATATAGGTCCAAGGACCGGTCAGCTGGGGTTGGATGGGCAGCAAGGAAATTTGTCAACGCCTATCCCATGGTATCCTTCTGAGACACGAACCTGGTGTCACATTGTTGGAGGATTACCACCAACCATGTTAGTCGGACAGTGAAAATGGGAAGACATAGTATGTAGTTCAACAGGTCTACTCGGGACAGCAAGTGTACATCGCGGTGATGTAGGTAATGTCACAATTTTTGTATGGAAAACACGAGCATAAGGAAGCTCTTCGCGATGGGGGAGTAACTAGGCTCTATATCGATGAGCATTCGAATGAGGTTGTAAAGTCTATTATTTTTCCCCTCATTGTTCATCTGGGTGAGAAGGGTACCCAGGAACCATTCCAGGGTGGTGACATAGAGGATCGGCGGCTTCCCAGTGATGGGTGGCATCAAGACCGGAGGCTGGAGCAGATACTGCTTTATTTCTTCAAAGGCGGTCTGGCACTCCTCGTCCCACTCATAAGCGGTGCCCTTATTTAGGATATGAGAGAAGGGATTACACATGCCAGCCAAATTATCAATGAATCGGATTATCTAGGCCAAGTGGCCTTGGAAACCATGAAGCTCCCGAATATTACTTGGGAGAGGCATCTGGATGATGGCCTTGATCTTCTCAAGGTTGATCTCGACGCCCCGATACTTGAAAACAAAGCCATGAAACTTCCTAGAGGTGACCACGAAGGCATACTTCAATGGGTACATATTCAGGTGGCGGTAACGGAGGAAGACGAAAACTTTCTCAAGGACCTTGAGATGGTCCTGGTGCTGGTGTGATTGGACTACCAAATCATCAACCTAGCATTCCAGTAATGCCCTGAGGATATGATTGAATATGCGATTCATGGTCCGTTGATTGGTAGAACCTGAATTCATCAAGACAATGGGTATAACCTGGTAAGAGAAAGTACCTAGGGGCAACCTGAAAGCTGTGGACTCCTCGTAGTCGGGGGAAATCCAGATATGAATATACCTGGAGTAACCATACATAAAGGAAAGAGGTTGGAGCCCTTCTGTGGCATAAATCAAGATCTCCATCACAGGATGTGGAAAATCATCCTTCGGAAAATGGCGGTTGAGATCGCAGAAGTCGATACAGACTCTGAGCTGTCTGTTCTTCTTCCTGACTGGTACAATGTTGGTCAACCATTTGGGGTACTAGACCTCCTTAACGAAGTTGTCCCTAATTAGTTTGTTAACTTTGGCATCAACCATGGCACCGTGAAATAAATGCGTCTTTATGGGATGTTTTTTGAACCCATAATGATTTTCTGGAAGACCGAGGCGGTGGACGGCTACCTAAGGATCTAGTCCTAACATCTAGTTGTAACTCCAGGAAAACACTTGATGGTGATGTTTAAGGAAGTCTACATACCGCTGCTACTCCTCGGGGGGAATGGAGGCACAGATCAATGTGGGTCTCAGGTCTACCTTACTTATGAGGTTCACCTGTACCAACTCGTCGACCGTGGTGGAGATGCCTTCTTCAAAGGCAGGGGGCGTCCACTATATGCTCTTCTCCACTTATGGCGGGATCTTCTGCGGGGGAATTTTCTTCTGAGTTATGAGACATTTATTGGAGGCTAGTACCAGCTTGAGCGGCAGTGTTAATTGCGTTGTCGAACTCCGGCACTGCCGAGACCATGGCAATGAAGGATGTCGACCCGATCCCATCTGCTCTCCAGGCCAAGTGGCCATGCCTGACAATATCAAAGCAGTAGTGGCGAGTCGGCTGGAGCCGACTTATTCCAGCTCGGCGAAACATAAAAGTATGACGTATTGTCGTTGCCATGTGCCAGACTCCCCGATACCCGATGGGATTGGGAGGCTCTGGGATCACTGGGGCATGATTCGTAAAATCATACGAAGTGATCTCCTGATACCACCTAGATTTGGGAGCATGGCTACCCATTGTCCCGGAAACAACAAAACATTGCCCCATATCAAGGATAGTGGCCTCCAAACGGTGGATCAGGAATACATAGGCATCATTCAGGCCTTCCCAAGGGTCGGTTGTAGTGGTGACGGGCTCAACATCATTTTCATGGACTTGTTTATCCATGCTCTTGTAACTGTTAGTGTTCAAATAGCGGTCTTCATAAGAGGTGAAAGGAGATGTGTCATCATGGAGTATGACAACTCTACCATTAAGAGAGTACATGAGGCATTGGTGATACGATGAGGGGACCACCGCGTGCAGGTGCAGCCATGATCTTCCATCAATTCATTGTACGCAGTGTCCTGGGAGACAACCATAAACTTGGTACAGGAAACTAGGCCACCGAACTGGGTCTTCAAATGGATCTTTCCGACCGGGGTCTTCTCTGTCCTGTCATATCCTTGGATTCTTAAATTAGAGGGAGTCAAGTCATCTTTGGATAACCCTTGTTTCTGCAGCGTCCGCGTCGGGATAATGTTGTTCCCAAATCCGGTGTCAACAAGACAATGACGAACCTCCATGCCATTAAATTGGAATGTGATGTACAATGGGAGGATGTACCCCTGTATGGAAAGCCATCATCTTCTCCTGAGAATGAAATGACGGCCCGACATACAACATTCTTGAACAATCCAGCTTGGAAAGACTCTCTAGCTGCTACCTCTTTCTCGAACTGGAGGGGGATTCTTAAAGCCTTGGTGAGGGATTCACACATATCTGGAAACAGGCAAAGGGTATCAAGGATGGAAAGACTCGATGGGATGCCGGTGAGGTGGTTGAGAATATCATACTTCTGTGCTAGGTGTGAACTTCTTCTTGTAGGGAGTCGCTCTATGATAAAAGGCATGGTGGGACCTACCGGCCGGACTGATGGCTGCCTGGTACTGGGTATATCCCGCTACTCACTAGTCGAATCCCGGAGATTGGATGCTAGATGAGGACCGGATGACTGAGATTGGCTTGTAGCATGGAGAAGCTGGTTGGGGAACAACCAAAGTGGTTCTGCCTGATCTAGTAGTACAAATAGTGGTGGAGGCGGTCCTGACGACACCAGATGAGGAGGATGCACGTGCTGAGCTCTGCGCTGGGCCTAGTTTCTTGTCACAGTGGCATGAACGACCTAGCTAGAGGTGCCAACATATGTACCTTGAAGATTCACATAGCTGCGGATTCACTGACATTGGCATCGGCTGGGGACGTTGGTGAGGTTTTCCTAGGGCTCCCCTTCATCTGGAGTCATATAGGGGTTTACCAACTCAATCGTATTAACCAAAGCCTACCCTTGACTACCACCTAAAGAGTCATCCACCACTAGGTATATTAAGGGATCGATCCCCATATCATGTGGAATGAAGTCACTAAGAGTATGGGATGACGATATCATTGGCGGGGCACGTTCAATTTTCTTCCACCACCGATGCTTACTCTTTTGGGAAGAGGCATGTTGAGATGATGATGCAGAAGTGGTGGCTACAGCTTTTGAAGGCTCTGGCAGATTCATACGTGCACAGATAATTCCATGGGCTTGGGCGACCGCTTTGCGGGCTATCCAGTCGGTATACTTCTGAGACCCGTAGTAAAAAACCTACTGCCACCCGCCTTCATTGTTGCTACTACTGTCTAACCTTACATAGACACAAACCACTTGTTCCAGGGTTGGGCCCAACCTGAATATGTTTTTTTCAATCTAGTCTTGGATCCAGTCCTTGAACACATTGCATTGCTTGAGGGTGTTGTAGACGCCGGAAAAGTCCGTTGTTCCCAAACGATGCTCCGGACGAGGAAAGCGAGGTCATATTTGGAGTCAGAAGCATGTTTCAGAGGGCCCGGAGGCCTTGCGCGGAATTTTGGAGGTCCGTGCGCAAAGTTGAAGTAAGGCGCGCAAGCCTCCCGGGATGCGCGCAATGCGCCGGGCCGGCGCGTAATTTTGCGCGCCCGTGGCCCGCGCGACTCGCTGGCGCGCCGGGCCCGATTCTGCGCCCACGAAGGAAATTGCGCGCCCGCGAACCGGAGTCCGCGCCCGGGGTTTCCTATAAATATAAGGCGACCCCCGACGTTTTGAAGGTTGCCGGAATTCGAAGGGTCACTCGTTCGCGCAATCCAACCCCCTCCGCGCGCAATGCCGATCTTCAGGTAACCTCCTTTCTTTCGCGCAAGAAAGCCTCGGGGTTCGCCTTCGCGTGCAATCCCTTTGGCTCCTTTCCTTTGAACTAACTCTTCACCCAAAGGCCTTCGTGCGCAAAAGAATCCTCTTGCGCGCAATTGCCCCCCGGGTGCGCGCAATCCAGCCTGATTGCGCGCACCCCCCTTTGCTAAGTGTCCATTCGTTAAAGTATGAGTCGTTGCCCCCGCGCGCTATCCGAAGCCCGGTGCGCGCAATCTCCCTCTTCCGCGCACAAAGCGCTGGCCCAATTGCGCGCCAGCCCGCCCATTTGCGCGCCGACCCGCGGTATTGCGCACCAAGTTCTTCTTTTGCGTGCAAACCGCCAGGATCGCCCCCTTTGACCCCCTGAGGGTACCCGCCTGCATGGCGCCCGATGATCTTCATCCCGGGTGCCTGCACCGTGCGTTGTCTTCCTGTGCGGCCCTCCAGGCTCGCGCGAAGTGACACGGGCCCATCGGCGGCACCATCTTCGTCCGCGCGACAAGACGTTAAACTGCCATGCATCTTCGTCCACGCTGCAAGACGTTAAACTGCCATGTGTTTCGTCAACACACGACGTTAAACTGTACTTCGTCCAGCAAGACGTTAAACCATCCGCATCGCCCGATCCCGTGCCTCGCACGTAGGGTCCCCCTCCCGGTTTGGATGTGGCCCCCACCTGCTCGTCTCTGCAGGGATGTCGGGATTGGAGTGGCCTTCGCCTACAGGGGTAGAGTGTTACAAACCGAATGAACTACGTGGACTTTGATCCCTGTCTCCTAAACAGGGTACGTAGGAAGCCTCCCTGAGGTTCAAGCCCACCACCTGGTCGTCCCGGTCGTATTCACGTTGGTTCTTCCATCAGTGGACCCCTCCCGGGTTCACACTTGCGTCGATTCACCTATGAATCCTCCCCTATGGGAGACTGCACGTGTGTATCTCCATTGTGCTTCCCCACTGCCTTTTTCTATTTCTCCTTTCAGCGTCCAGCATGACGTGAAACTGTGATCCACCCGGCTGTTCCATCCCCCTCTGTGCAAGGTGGTCCGGTTCAATCCTCCTCCCGGCAGCCTCAACCTCCTTGTGAGTCGGCTTTCCAACGTCCAGCATGACGTTAAACAGTATATCCGAACTATGCTGACTTTGATCCGCGCTAACGCGCGGTACGTAGGAAGACCCTACGGGGTCCAAGCTCTTCACTCCATCATCCATCCTGATCCTTACCTGGGCCGCCACATCCCCGTGGGGTCATGCCATTTCATTCCACTCCACTTCACTCGGGAAGCCGCCCATGTGCTGGCCCCAGCGTCGGAGGTTCCCCGCAAAGGGTTCTGTCATCTGATCCACTTCTCGTGTTGATCAGTCCGATGCCGTCCCCGCTGGACGTTAAACTCGCGGCATACCCCATGTTAAACATGGGAAGCTGAGGAAAACCTCAGGTAACACAGTTCCCCGCACCCAGCGCGGGATGCCTCAGGCCATCATGCCTTCGAGAATCCCTATTAGGGACGGAAGGCAGACATGCAGAGCCGCAGTGTTAAGACACGCCCCCAACACCCAGAGCTACCCGGTCTCCTCACCGCAGGTTGCTGCCCCGACCAGACTCCTTGGAGCGTCCGGGCGGAAGCAGCGTAATTAACCGGTGTCCATGGAGACATGGCGCCGGGAACGAGATTCACGAGCACATCTTAAATCTATGAGGGAGACCCGGATTAGGCAACGAGTTCCGAGGAGACGTCCACGGAAGGAGGAGCTGACATCCCATCATCCCGGTTTCGATCAAGGAGCAGACGCCCCTGAATAAGGGACGGATGCCGCCCACCTTTGGAAAGCGGGACTGCGGGGCCACAAGCCGCGTGCCCATCCCCTCGGGTCGACGGGCGCACGTGCGAACACGTCCTGGTGGAACAGCGTCGGAACAGAAACCCGACGCACATCCGCACCAAAACAGAAAAATGGTGAACCCGACGTGAATCTATTCTCCTCAATACGAAGACCGATGGCTTTCAGAGGTGTTGGAAGACCAGCATGTTGCCCGGCCGAGCATTCAGCACCGGGGCACAGAACCCGCCAGGGGCTGGGGAAGGGAAATCGGGCACTCCGTCTCACGACGTCAATGGCCTGGGTTCCCCCCACGGAAGGCGTCGTAGCACCGTATGATTGGTTGTCGATTCCTTTTCCTGTTAGTATTAATGGGTTTTTCTCCCTGCTTTCAGGAATGAAGTCGCCTGATCCAGTGCCCGATCGCCACCCGGCCACTGGAGCAGGGGTAGGGGAAACACCGACGCGGCTACTCTGCGCAGTCCCGCCCGTTCCACAGCCGTCCCAGCAGCCGCGACTGCGGGGCAACCACACCCTCTATCCCCCTCGGAGGTCATCCAGAGAAGGGTGATCAACAACTTGGTGGGGAGGTATGAGGAAGAGGGAGTCATCCCCACCAGGGACATGGCTCACCTAGACCTCGAGGAAGCTGCACCTCGCCACCAACGCCGCCCCCGAGGGCCGCACAGGGAGGCACCGCTGCCTACCTCGACGTCCAACCACTTCGGGAGCTTATCCCCGGAACGCTCCGACAGCTCCCTCCCCTATGCGGATGAGGTGGAAGATGCTCGGGACCACCCTATCCGAGATTCGCTCCAGGGATCCGCGATAAGGGCTCCTGTCAGGCCACGTCGACACCGCCGCCAGGCCTCTCAAGTCGAAGAATGGGCTCTCCACCTGCCCTCGCCACTCATCCCGACTCGTTTGTCCCGACGCCAACGTCGGGCACGAGCGGAAGAGGATCCCACCTTGGGGCCCTAGCAACAGCGGCCGCGTTGGCTCAAGCCACTGCTGGCTCCAGTCACCAGGCCCCTGCGCATCCTGAGTAGGGGCACTTCTATTCCCGACCTGGATCGAGGCACCGACCGCCCCAAAGGCAGGTTGGGTTGACTCTCCCGGTTGCTGGTACAGGCAATAGCCACCACGGACCACCTCGCGGTAGCGCTATTCACCAACAAGGTCTACTCCGTGTGGCTGATCCAAGAGGCATGGGTCATCCCACCTTCCGATCCCGGTCCGGAGGCCTGCCTGGAATCATCTCTCCCCGCGTCCCCTTTGATATCTGTCCCGGTGCTCCTCGCACCTTGGTTTCCAGTCCTCTTGGCCCCAACACCGGTGCGGCCAGAGGACGCCAGGACAGAGATCAGCCATGCCCCGAAGAACCACCCAGGGGAAGGAAGGCGAGGCGTCGACGTAGAGGGAGGAATGTTACGAAATTCCAGACAGAGATCCGACCGGTTCGTTTCTCTGATACAGAGGCGGAGTATGATTCAGCGATGGAGCCCTCCCCCCGATCCCGCCAGTCAGGGGCAGGGGTAGGAATGCGGCACGTCAGCCTCGTACTTCCCGAGAGCGAGATCGATTTGATTCCCGCTTCTCTCCGAAGGTATATCCGGAGTAGCGAAGGCCTGGTAGACCCCAAAGGGTCAAGCTTGTGGTTGGTACCGGCCCCTCCGGAAGCGCCTTCTGCCTCGATCGGAGAAGCCGGAGACTTTTTCTGGGGACCGACGGTCAAACCACGATTTAGTGCACCCTCGGCGAGCACCGACGCTACGACAGGATGTTCGCTCGCCGGCCCGTCCTATCGTGATGTGGTAGCTGGGGCACCTCCACCCTCAGAGGGCGGCCCGGGATATGGAGGCCAATCGGCCTGCTCGCCGTATTCACCGTCGGCCAGCCCGTCAGCCCAGCGGCCCGCCTCGGCACCACTTCTGGTTCCCCGTCCATTCCCAGTCGTTGAAGAAGACCAAGGAGACCTGGGTCCCGAGTTTGAGTCGTGGAGCTTCTGGACCATCCTTGCAGAGGGCCACTTCCCTGAGAAGTTTTGGCCAGTTGCAGGACCGGACTTTGATGCACCCGAATCACTCACCCCGGATGAGTTCGAATGCTTCCGCCGAACTCTACGGGAGACTCACTCCCGTCTTCACCGCCTAAAAATGCCATATCCCGGGAGTCAAGTGCACCTGGAGGATATTGGTGAGCAGTGCTGTCAAATTGACATGGCCACGCTCCCCGCGGTTCGGCACCCCGGGTCATTTGAGCACCACAAGGCCCTCCAACAACGATGCATTGAGTGTTTTCAAGTACTCTGCAAGGTTATCGAGGGAGCCACCACCCCCCCCCCCCCCACTTGTATATCCGTGGATGGGGGCAGTACGCTGCCCTACGCTTCAGTGCGATTCGCCGACAGCCCGATTCACTGGGTGGCCCTGAGGGTACATCCCCAGGGACGGAAACGGTCAATATGGCTGACCTGTCAGGAGAGGGGAACGGCTTGGAACTTCTCGACGGGGGCTCTCCCCCTAAAGACAAGCCGCTGTTGGATCCATCGGTGAGAGTTACTCGTCACCAGAGGAACCTCCTAGGTCTCCCCACACCCACTGAAGCACTGACGTTGAGCCGAAACGTCAGCAAAGGTAAAGAGCACGGCGGGGCTGTAAAGCCCGCCGACCCATCTGCCTCCATGCAGAGGGCGGATGAGGATCCCGAGAAGGATATGCTACGTCAACAGCTCGCCGAGAAGAAGAAGCTAGTTGACCAGCTCCTCGCCGAGCGCGCTGCAGAGCAGCAGCCTGACTACGGTGATCCTAGGCCAGGACAGCAGGGACAGGAACAACCACTCCTCGACGAGACTCTCCCGGGAAACCGTGATTACGCCGTGTTCGCCGACAGGGGAGAGACCATTGCCTATGGCAAGAGGGCGCAGTATGTTTCACCACACCCTCCCGAGCGGCGTGACTACCTGAGAGACCCCGCTCGGATTCCTCCCGCTGCCCCAAGGGCCGCTCCGCCCGCCATCCCACGAGCTGTCGAGTTCGACGACCTGGTCGACGACCCGATTGAAGGGCCTTGCAATGCTCTCGTGGTTAGAGATCCTCGCCAGGACTAGAACCCATGTCCGGACGATCCGATGGCGGCACTCATCGCCCGCTTGGAAGCCTTGGAGACTCGGCAAGTGGCGATCCCACCGGACGGCAAGCCATACCCAGCATGGGTGGATGACATGCCGGCTCCTCCGGGATTCAGGAACCCCACTTTCGCCCCCTTCAACGGGACTGGAGATCCGCCACAGCATTTGGCCCATTTCAACTCGAGGTGCGGGCCTATGTTGGGAACTCCGGCACAGCAGGAGGCCGCTAAGCTTCGCTGCTTTGTCCAGACACTGGAAGGGCCAGCATTTGTCTGGTACAGCCAGCTCCCCGTCGGGTCGATAGCTATCTGGGAGGACCTTCGTAGACAATTCCTCTACCAGTTCAGTTCCACGACCCGGAAGACGAGTATCGCAGACCTCTTCAAGTGCAAGCAGAGGCCTGATGAGCGAGTCGCGGATTTCGTCGCCCGATGGAAGGGTCTCACGTATTCCCTTGACATGCCATTGACTCAAGAGCAGTTGCTGACAATGTACGTCGGGAACGTCAAGACCGAGCTGGTCCCTTCCATGATCACTCAGAATTATTCCGGAGGGTTCAGGGACTTCTCAGAAAAAGCTCAACGTCTTGAGGAAGCCCTGCAACAGGCCAGTCAGGCACACCCGCTGCCCCCTATGATTCCTGCAAGGAGAGTCTGCAGGGCTGAGCCCGCTGCTGTTGCCCAGATAGAGGCCCCCAGGCCATTGGAGCTGCTTCCGGTGAGGCCAGCTCCACAGCCTCACATGAATCCGCCTCCACGTGCTCAATTCCCGGCCCAGCAGCGGCAGCCCCAGAACCGGCCGGCCCCTCCGCGTAATGTACCGCCACAACCCAGGCGAGATAATCAGGGTCCACCTCCTCGGCAGACCCCTCCATCCCCTCGTCAAGACCACGCTCCCAGGGGCCCGCGATACCTGACTTACTCATTTCACGAAGATCAGGTCCCCGGTTATTTCCAGAGCGCCCTGGAGCAGAGGATTGTGCGACTGCCTGAGTGTTAGAGGCCAGAGGAGGCACATCTCACGGATAACCCCCGCTACTGCCCTTACCATCGGGCCCTGGGGCACACCATCCGGCGGTGCTACGTGTTTAAGGACTGGCTCCAAGACCATATTAACAACAATGTAATCAGGTTGGGCCCATCTCCAGCACAAGTGGCGGGCGTGTTCGTGGGATCAGATGACGATAGTGGCAATGAGGACGAATGGCAGCTGGTCTCCGACCGCGGATCCTAGAAGTATAATAACTGGATGGCCTGCAAGACGATCATTCGCGCCCATGGAATCATTCGTGCGCGCTTGAATCAGTCTGAGCCCCCAGAATCTGCGGGTGCTGCTTCGGCATCGTCGTCCCAGCCTGCCTCTTCCGAGAAGAGCAAACGGCGGCGGCGCAAGAAGGAAGAGCGCGCCCCGCCAGTTCCGCCACTATCCCGCACTCTCGGCGATTTCATGCCCCTGGAGATGGGGATCCCTCCCCGGATCCGCCCAGTGGTGAATGATTCGTCTGATGATAGTGTTGGGTACGCTTTGGTTAATACCGTCGAGCTAGTAAATCCCTTTTCGGTTCCCGACGTTGAAGAACACCAGGTGGACCTCCCTAGTGTCCCCGGTCGTTGCCACCGTCGGAGGAACCGCAACAACAGGAGTCGCTGGGGCACGACAGTTGGTACCTCCAGCCAGGCCATGCACGCCACTGAGACTAGGAAGCAGGCTCAAAACCGAGGTCAGCGTGCGCAGCCCCCCCATCCGGGGATGACGGATTCGCCTCTGCCACTATTTGTGGTGTGGGACCAGGCAGAACCGCCTCAGCCGCGTCGCGATCAGCTCCACCCTGCGACGAGTCCATCCCGGCCTCCTGACCCCAGTACGTTGACTACTTCCCGGGCTTCAACCAATGAACAGTGAGATGCGCCAAGCACCAGTCGGCCGCCGGTCCAACCGGCAAGGCCCGTCATGCCTCCAACCGCAGAGCAACCTCCTGCAACCAGGGGCTCGCGCTTGGCCAAAAAGTATGATGTCCTGAAGCACTTGGCCGACATCCCAGCGAGGCTCTCCATCCTTGAGGCTCTGCGCATGTCACCTGAGATGCGCGAGGCGCTCGCTGAAGCCTTTAAGAGCCCCCTCCAGTTTGAGATGGAGGTTGCGGCCGCAGAGGCCTTTCACACTGAAACGAATTGAGGATGCCGAATGTCAGGCAGTTATCTCGTTCTCTGGTAAGGATGAAGACCCTCCTATGCAGGGGCACATTCGTCCACTGTATGTTACTAGCCAGTTCAATGGCCTTGAAGTCCGGTGCTGTCTTGTCGACATGGGGTCCGGGATTAACCTGATTCCAACTCGGACGCTCCAGATATTGGGGTTGTCTGAGGATGACTTGATTCCCTCTGACCTCTGGATCCAGGGGTATGACCGCACCGAGCAAAATTCGGTTGGAAAGATACGTTTGAAGACCCAGTTCGTTGACCTGGTTGCCAACACTGAATTCATGGTAGTCTCTCAGGACACTGCGTATAATTCATTGATGGGCAGGCCATGGCTCCACCTTCATGCGGCGGTTCCCTCGTCATACCACCAATGCCTTAAATACTCCCTTAATGGTCGAGTAGGCGTGCTTCAGGGAGATTCCTCTCCTTTTGCCTCATGTGAAGCCCTCTATCTGGACGCAGACTATTACAAGAGAAAGGATAAGCAGATCCTGGCAGGTGAGGTTGAGCCTATCGCTGTTGCAAGTGATTCCCTGGGCAAGTTTGGATGACGCTTACGTCTTCCCGATTCATCGGCTGGACGTATCCATGGTCTCGATGGCCTGTGAGTCTCCTGATGAGATGACCGCGACCGCCCGTGCCAGCACCAGCGGCCCAGCAGGATCTGGTAGCCCCAATGCAGTTTCCAACACAGTCTCTCCCGTGGACGATTCCCCCCCGAGTGGAGAGGACGTGGAAGACGTACCCCCAGCCTTTGAGGAGGGCGTCTCCGCCACGGTCGATGAGTTAGTACAGGTTAACCTTGGAACCGAGGCAGATCCAAGACCCACATTGGTCAGTGCCGCCATGCCCTCTGAGGAGCGGCAGTAGTACATGGACTTCCTCAGACAGCACCGTGACGTGTTCACTTGGGGCTATGACGAGATGCCGGGGCTAGATCCTCAGGTAGCCGTCCACCGCCTTGGTCTCCCGGCGAACCATCGCGGGTTCAAGCAGCCTCCCAGGAAGATGCACCCATCCCACGGTGCCATGGTTGAGGACGAAGTTGACAAGCTTATCAAAGCCAACTTCGTGAGGGAAGTTCAGTACCCCAAATGGCTGGCCAACATTGTGCCGGTCAGGAAGAAGAACGGGAAGATCAGAGTCTGCATCGACTTCCGCGATCTCAACCGCCACTGTCCGAAGGATGATTTTCCCCTTCTAGTGACAGATTTGTTGATTGATGCCACAGCAGGGTTCCAATCCCTCTCCTTCATGGATGGATACTCCGGATACAACCAAATCCAGATGGCCCCTGAGGATGAGGAGTTCACTGCCTTCAGGGCCCCCCAAGGTATCTTTTGTTACCAGGTCATGCCCTTCGGCCTGAAGAATGCAGGTGCCACCTATCAACGGGCGATGCACCTCATATTCAAGCCAATCCTCGGCACACTGGTGGAATTCTACATCGACGACTTGGTGGTCAAATTACGCCAGCATCAGGACCATCTCAAAGATCTTGAGAAAGTGTTCGGCTTCCTCCGGTCTCGCTGCCTGAAGATGAACCCGTTGAAGTGTGCCTTCGGGGTCACCTCCGAAATGTTTCTTGGATTTGTGGTAAGATACTGGGGTATTGAGATCGACCCAGAGAAGATCAGGGCGATTAGCCAGATGCCTCCCCCAGGTAACATCCGGGAACTGCAAGGGTTCCAAGGCCACTTAGCCTATATACGCCGATTCATCGCGAATCTGGCCGACAAGTGTAAGCCCTTTTCTCGGCTCATGAAGAAAGGTGCCACCTATGTATGGGATAAAGAGTGTCAGACCGCTTTCAAGGAAATCAAGCAGTACCTGCTTCAACCTCTGGTTCTGATGCCGCCTGTATCCAGGAAGTCGCTGGTCCTTTATGTGACTGCCCTGGAACGGTCCCTTGGTGCCCTTCTCGCCCAGAAGAACAACGAGGGAACAGAGAATAGCCTCTATTACCTCAGTCGCATGCTCCTCGATGCGAAAGTTAGGTATTCCCCCATCGAGAAGAGCTGCCTGGCGCTCATATTTTCTGTACAGAAATTACGGCACTACTTGCAGCACCATGAGGAATAGTTGGTTTCTCGGGTAGACCCGTTGAAATATATCCTGAGCCGGCCTATGTTGACTGGTCGTCTAGCGTGGTGGGATGTGATTCTCCAGCATTTCGACATCAGGTATGTGTCTCAGAAGGCCATCAAAGGGCAAGCATTGGCAGACTTTCTGGCTGCTCACCCGACCTCCGCGGATCAGCCGCTAGATCTAGGCTTTCCTGATGAGGCCGTTCTCTCGGTCGATCGTGCCGATCCATGCTGGCAGATGCACTTTGACGGTGCCTCCCGGATCCCCACCGGTAGAAGGCTCAATAATCCTAAGCTCAACAAAGTGGGTTTGGGTATCGTCTTCATTACCCCGGAGCAAGCTGTGCTGCCATACTCTTTCCTGTTGTCAGAGGGTTGTACCAACAATGAGGCGGAATACCATGCCCTCATCACTGGCCTCGAGTTAGCTCTCGAGATCGACGTGCCCCATCTGTGTGTGAATGGGGACTCCGAGCTGGTCGTTAAGCAGATCAATGGCGACTATGTTGTCAGGAAGCCAGAACTTGTGCCATTGCTGGAGTGCACCCTCCTTCTGATGGCCCAGTTCCCTTCTCGGCCAGAAATTGTCCATATTCCCCGGTCACAGAACGGTCGAGCAGATGCTTTGGCCAGCCTTGATGCGTCA
Source organism: Viscum album (assembly GCA_963277665.1). Lineage (NCBI taxonomy): Eukaryota > Viridiplantae > Streptophyta > Magnoliopsida > Santalales > Viscaceae > Viscum > Viscum album. Next base: position 79,437 of record CAUJRU010001450.1, on the reverse strand, counting down.
CTCGCAGAGCCTGAACAGGACAACCTGATCATCCGCGTGATGCACCGCAGGCTCATCGCTCCCGTTATCCCAGAGGGAGATCGCGGCCCGTCGGTAAGTAATCTCACCGCGGTTTCCCCTGTGCCCGGAGCCCCGAGTACCCCAGATATGGCAGTCGAATCAGCCCCTGATTGGAGGGCGCCTTTGTTTGAGTACCACCAACATGGCATTCTCCCGTCGGATCGGGCCGAGCGCGAGCGAGTTCGACGTCGCGCATCGCAGTTTGTCCTCCAGAGCAGTCCCGGCCTGGAGCAGATCCTCTATAGACGCGGATTTGATGGTGTTCTCCTCCGTTGCCTTCAGGGAGTTGAGATCCCACGAGTCATGCAAGAGGTTCATGCTGGTTCATGTGGTGCCCACCAGACTGGGCCGAAGCTGTCCCACCAGATTCGGAGGTTGGGATACTTCTGGCCCTCTATGATCCATGACTGCATCGAGTATGCTAGGAAGTTCCATGCGTGCCAGGTTCATGCGAACTTTGTGCATCGGCCGCCAGAGCCTCTCCATACCACCAGGTATTCTTGGCCCTTTGCAGTCTGGGGGCTGGACGTTGTGGGACCTTACCTGCCGGCGACAGCTCGCCAGTGCCGGTTCATTCTGACCGCCACGGACTTCTTCTCCAAATGGGAAGAGGCGATTCCGCTCAAAGAGGTCAAATCCTGTTCTATCGCTGACTTCGTGACCTCCAACATCATTTATCGATTTAGAGTGCCTCACGCTATCCTCACGGATAAAGGAGCCAATTTCTGAGCAGCCGAGTTGAAGAAGTTGTACGCCAAGTACAACATTCGCTCGAACCATACATCTCGCTATCATGCGCAGGCAAATGGACAGATTGAGGCGTTTAACAAAACCCTCTCTAACATTCTGCAAAAGATGGTTGGTCAGAACAAGAAGAGTTGGTCGGACAAGCTCCCCAACGCCCTCTGGGCTTATCGGACGACGACTCACAATTCCACCTAGATGACCCCTTATTCCCTGGTGTATGGAGCTGAGGCCGTCCTGCCCATCGAGATCCAGTTACCGTCCTTGCGCACTGCGGTCTACGACCAGCAAGCGCCGGACAGAGCTGCTGAAGCCCGCCTAGTCGAGTTGGAAGCACTGGATGAGAATAGACTTCGCGCCTTGCACAACTTGGAGAGGCATCAGAGCAGAATGGCTCGAGCATTCAATAAGAAGGTTCGCCTCCGCTCCTTCCTGCAGGGTGACCTAGTACTGGCCTTAAGAGCACCAATGATCCCCGGCAGGAAGCCACCCAAGTTGAAGCCCGAGTGGGAGGGACCTTTTATCATCCACAAGGTCTATCCCAATGGAGCGTACTCCCTAGTGACTATGGATGGTGAGCGTGTCACTCCTCCCACCAACGCTAGGTTCCTCAAGCAGTACTTTGCCTAAGCGCAGTTCGTCCCGCATGACGTTAAACTACAGTTCATCCCGAATGACGTTAAACTGCAGTTCGTCCCGCATGACGTTAAACTGCAGTTCGTCCCGCATGACGTTAAACTGCAGTTCGTCCCGCATGACGTTAAACCGCAGTTCGTCCCGCATGACGGTAAACTGCAGTTCATCCCGCATGACGTTAAACTGCAGTTCGTCCCGCATGACGTTAAACTGCAGTTCGTCCCGCATGACGTTAAACTGCAGTTCGTCCCGCATGACGTTAAACTGCACCTCATCCTGCATGACGCTAAACTGCACCTCAAGAACTACGTGCGGCTTGATTCCCATCCTTATGGGATACGTAGGACCACCTGAACATTCATGTTTCGGGCCCAGCCCCATCCTTCAAGAATTTCCATCCCATCTCGGGCCCTTGGCCCAGTTGCCTCTGGGTATGCGGCGTATGGTGTGAACGCGGGGCTATGCCCTCATTCACGTCGGTTTTCTCGCCACGCTGTACGCCCCCCACGTTTGGGGATGCCTTCCGCTCCCCCCTTTCTTTTTTCGTCCTGCATGACGTTAAAGTGCACTTCAAGAACCTCGTGCGGCTTGATTCCCATACTTATGGGATACGTAGGACCGCCTGAACATTCATGTCTCAGGCCCAGCCCCATTTCCCGGGAATCTCTATCCCGCGTTGGGCCTCTGGCCCAAGTTCCCGTCCTTTTTGTGCGAGGCGTGTGGCGTGAGTGGGGGATTATGTCCTCATTCACGTTGGTCTACTGGACGCACCATACGCCTCCCTCGTGCGTGGGACTACCTCACACCCCTCATCGTCCTGCATGACGTTAAACTGCCTCTCAAGAACTACGTACGGCTTGATTCCCATCCTTATGGGATACGTAGGACCGCCTGGACGCTTTTGTTTCAGGTCCATCCCCGTCTCTTGGTTGATCACGGGGATCTGCCGTCTTTTGGTTGCTCTCAGGGGGAGTCCTCCGACCCTTTCCGGGGATCTGTTAACATGTTTTGGGTACTCAGGTCTATGACCTGTAGTGTCGGATTCAATCCCGACAAGTCCTGTGTTGCTTGTCGGGCCTCGCGCTTCCTCTTGTTCGAGCCTTCACTCAAAGGGATCCTCGTTAGCGGTTTGGGTACGATGCCTCAGTGCTCTCCTACCACTCCGGGTCGATTTACCGGCGGGTCCTGGGCCGCAAATCGATATGAATCCTGCGCATGAGCGGTTGATGCTCGTTTGCTTGCCCCATCCTAGGCTGACGCGATTGGATGTTGTGTTGCGAATATGGTCAGCGACATCCTTGATCGCCATGTCGGCTCTTTCAGGCTCTGATCATTGGTTGCGCAGTCCTCATCACACTCCGCCTTTGTGCGTTGTAGTGGAATCTCGACACTCTCTTCATACTGACCTTCAGTACACCTCTACACATTAGGCAGGCCAACCAGGATAATGGTGTCTTTCAAGGCTCCCACGATCTGAGCACCAAGGATATATGCTGATGTCCTCCCTAAGGGCCATGTGTAGCTGGACCCTCGTCCCCATAAGGAGGAAGGAGTCGCCCGAACAATCGCGTTCTAGGCCCAGTATAGCTGGAGGCTAGCATCTCTGCCCCTCGGGTGATGGACATACGCAGGCCCCTATCCCAGGATCCTTCTCCTGGAATTGTGCGTGACCGCAGGACTGAGATATGTTCCCACCTCCGCTGGGTCCGCCATATCGCAATAAGTGGATTCCTCCATGGTTCGAGCCACACGACCTTAAACTGTGTTGCCTGGTCTTACCACACGACCGTAAACTGTGATCGTCTTGGCCGCCCGACGAGAAACGGCACTGCATCGTGATGTTCTCCTCAGGGGACACTCACGTTGGGCGCTGGTTAATAACCACGCCATTTATCGATGCCTTTCATGGCTAGATTATTGTGGCGACGCCAGGGATTTCTTAATCACAGGCATGTCGCTGCACAAAGAAAAACCATCCACCTTTAAGGACAAACAAGAAATATCAAATACCGCTTCTTCTGGGTGCGAGGGCCAGACCCGCACCCCTCCCTGCGCTGGTGCCCGATTGTGTTGCGCCGCGCTTCAAGAACTACATGTGGCTTGATTCCCATCCTTATGGGATACGTAGGAACGCCCGGATGTTTGAAACTTCGGGTCCAGCCCCCACCTCTTAAAGATTCCCCCTTCTATGGGGAGTCTGCCGCCTTCAGGTCACCCTCAAGGCGTGTCCTTCGACCCCTTGCAGTGGTCCACCGGTGTCAAGAGTACTCTGGTCTATTGCTAGGAGGGTCAGGTTCAGCTTGGTCAGGTTTCTTCCACTTTTCAGGCTTCATGTTCCCCTTCATTCAGACCCATCACCTACGCCCAGGGTGGAACCCCCCGTGAGCGGTCTGGATACAATGCCTCAGTGCTCTCCCACCGATCTGGGCTAGTGCCCCCAAGGGGCTTGGGCAGCAAATCGATATGAATCCTGCGCTTGAGCGGTTGATGCTCGTTTGCTGCCTCATTCCATCAACGGTCAGTGCGATATTGATGCTGCTTTTCTGCCACGGTCGGCAGTACTCTCATATCGTTACGCCGGTGCCCCCAGTCCTTGAGTGAATGGAATCATGATTCACATTACGTTTTCCACCCCCCATTCTGACCAGGCAAAATCTCGGCACTCTTGACACTATCCCTCAGTGCATTTCGCATATCCAGGGGATAGGACCACGATGTGGCGTACTTTGAGGTTCTTATGGTCCGAGCTCTAAGACCTTAAACTAAGATCTGCACCTATGGTCCAAGCTCTACGACCATAAACTAAGATCTCCCCAAATGGGGTTCTACGTCCCGCATGACGTTAAAAATGCACTTTTAGAACTACGTGTGGCTTGATCTCCAGCCTGATGGAGTACGTAGGAACGCCCGGACATCTCGACTCGGGTCCAGCCTCAGGGATTGCTAAGTCCCGCCCCTCCTCGTCGCCGACCGTCTGGCCTGGCTTCTGGTAGAGTGGTGCGGTTGTGATATTCTCCCTGATTCAGCTCGGGATGCCCCATTTCAATGATGGGAAGCGACAGTTTCCTCGTCAAAGAGGTTCTGTCTGAGAATTGGGGTGATTCACGGCCAGATTAGTGCATCCGCCTAATACGCTTTCCCCACGGTGGCGCAATTTTGGGAGTGTTAGATTCTGTCTGAAAAAATCATCACCTCGCCCCACGCTTCGCATGCCCTGTTGATCTGGATTTCCACCCTTGTGCCTGAAGGAACCCCCAAAGCGGTATTGATGATATGTGATCCGCCTCCTGCAGTATGAATGATGACCTTCGGTCCGTCTATTGCAGTAGTATGGTCGATTGATCCATTGTCCGCTTGCCGTCTTGGGCATTTCCTGGAAGGCCGACCGTCGTGGATTTCTAAATTCGGGACACGCGATTCACCCTTTCTCATTTCCCTATGTTCGGATAAAATCTCAACGCCCCTAGCGTTGTTCCGCTCGTGTGTCGGAACAAGTTGGGGGGATGATACATTGATTAGGTCTGAGGTCTCATTTCCTAGGAATGACCTCCCTCTTTTCTCTAGAAGTCCAGGCCCAATTGTGGATGCCTGAAGCTTGGCTAACACTCCCGCAAGACAATGAATTGTGGTTGAGCACGTTAAGCCAAAAGATGCTGATAAATATATTGGTTCATACAAATGGATCGAAGTTTTGAGTAGCGGAAGCAAAATGTTCTGGGAATGGCAAAAACAAAGCCCCTAGGGATTAGCGTGCTGAATGGATCTTTCCAACGCCGCTACCCTTTGACTGGCGGCCTCCAGAGCTGCTTCTCGCTCTCTGCGCACCCTCTCTTTGTCGGCGGTCGCAGCACGCAGCTCGCCGATCCTGGCCTGTGCACGCTCCCGCTCGACTTGAAGTGTGACCATCTGTTGGCCCGCCTCCGTCAGATGTACCTGGGCGTCAACCATCTGGGCCGTTAGTTGCTCCACAAGCTCAGTGCATGCTGCGACGAAGTCCTCCTTCTCTGCCGCCTGCCCTTCGAGGCGCCGGACATCCTGCTCCGCCACGAGGAGCGCCCACGTGTTCTCCGACACGTCCCGACATTGTGCGACGTCGGCACGCCGGCGGCCCTCGCGCATCTTTTCGGCCATGAAATCACGGACCGTCAGATGGAGGTGTTGAGAATCAGCTCCCCGGCACACAGAAAGCGCAGCCAGGTTTGAAGCGATCCCATGCGCCCCAACCACTCCGATGGGTCTCGCTTGAGGAAGCGCTGGATGCACTTCCACCCCCTGCGGCACGTTATCCGGCTCTCCTTGACCGCCTCCGCGTCCGAGTCGTCCATCTCCTCGGGGTCGGCAGGCCGGTAGGAAGGGAAAACAGCCAGCAGGTCTGCCGCAGGGTCCACCCCTGGGATGTCCTCACGGGGGATAGGTTCCCCAACATCTGGGCGACCTTCTTCTCTCGCCCCAGCGGCGTTGACACCCTCGTCAGCCCCCGACCTCTCTCCGATGGCAGCACCGCCGGCGTCCGCAGCCCCTTGATCAGCAGTTGGTGGGGCCGGCTCGGTGTGGGAAGTCTGTTCCGGAGCAGGCGGCATGTCTGCCACTGTTCCACTCATGGATGGCCCGGGTTCGGCAGCCCGACGAGCCTCCAGTATTGAGATCACTGTGCAGGGCATGCCGTGGTTAGTCACGGATCGTCAACGGAAAGCACCGACAATAAGGTAAGGAGACTTACGGGAATCCAAAGCTTCATCTTCCGCTATCCCGGCCGCCGCAGGAGAAATTGCAGCAGGGGACCCCTCAGCGCTTGCCAATTCAATGATGGGCGTCTGGCCCCCGCCCTGTCCTGCTGGCGCCTCTCCTACTCCTACTGAGGATGCCTGACCAACATCTGTGCACTCCTGAGAAAGGTGGAGAAATGGGTTAGAAGCTGCATAAGAAAATGGATGAAGCAGGTTGAGTAGGGATAGAAGCGGACCTCGAGGAGCTCAGTGATATCAATATTGCCAGAGCCGGCCACCTCGCCGCTCTCCCGCGGGCTCCCCTGATGGGACCTTCCCTCGGAGCCTTCATCCTCCCCCGTCTCCTCCTCTTCCTCGGAGTCGTCGTTACTGTCATCTTCCTCCGGCGGCATCTATTCTGGAGCAGGCTCTAGACCGAGCATCACCTTCACCAGAAGGGATGGCTCCGCACGCTGACCACGTTGGCGCGCGTACTCGTCCATGGCCGTCAGATACGCATACCGCCGGTGGACGTTCACCCTGTCGGTGACCTGAAGGCACCCGATCTCTGGCAGATGGATTCCTTCGGTGGTTATCTTCTTCCAGATGATTTCGGTCCCCAGCGACTGCCGCAGGGTCATCCAGGCCGACCACAGCGCTGGGAAGACTGCATTGTGGGAGGGTTCGAGCAGACCCCTTACCTGCTTCCCGGGCCGCTCCTCGACCACCGCACGTGCCCCCTCTCTGGGCGCCGAGGCCGTGGCGGCAGCCTGCAATGTGCCCGCCGCCGAAGTCCCTGCTCGCGCCGGCTCCACTGCTTGGCACGCCTCCGTTCTCCCCCGCGTAACGGTGTCTCGCCTCCTTCCTTGATGCCCGGTCTCCGCACGGGTGACCTCGAGCCGCCGAACTGGCTTCCGTAGAAGCCCCTCGGGGTACGCGATGGCCCAGTGTTCGGTGTACACGGTTGCCAAGCCTGCGTCGACCCCGGTAGGAGGGAGAGTGATGAGATCGCCAGAGCTGAAAGCGGCGAACATTAGCCACATCTGGTGAAGGACGCAAGGGTTCGTCTCCTCCCGGACAGCAGTGAATACCCTCTTCGGCATCCGTTGAAGGCACCCGAACTGCCTGGCGAACCGGGTTGGCACGTAGGTCTCACAGATCACCTTCCCGTCAATCCGAGCCACGAGCACCCCGCCCCGCATGTTCAGGAAGTATTCGTGCTGCTCCAGCGGACCCTGACCATTGTGGATCATCTGGCCAACGGGAGTGGGGAACGGGCTGAAGTTGAAATTAGCGTGATTTCCAATCCGAATCCTCACGCCCTCCTCATTTAGGGTCATCGGAGCGACCCCCGCGATGTTCAGTAGGGAGGGTCGCAGGCCGTTGCCCGGAGGAATGATGGCGTTTGGAAACGTGTACCCACCACGGTGGGCAGCCACCCAGCCGTGGAAGAATTGAAAGGGCCCACAGACCCTTCGTGGCGACCCCCCTCGCGAGATGCGTCCCAGGATGGCATACAGCTTTGCCAGCACTGGGACCCCGAGGTTGTATCTTTTGTTGGCGGCCATGGCGCCCGCCATCGCCAGTGTCGCCGGGCGGACGCCCATCCTCGCGTCCCGCACTGGCAGGAGCCACCCACTCAGAAAGGCGGCCAGGAACGCCGCGTACCGGACATTTGGGTCCCGGGCCTCGATGACGCGGTACCCCCATGAGCGGTAGTCTCCCGTCTCCAGGACCCGCCAGTACGACCCGTTCCGGCTCTTCTGAGCCGCGGTCGGGCACCGCTTCCCCCTGCCTGGAATCTTTATCGCGGGGTCATGCTCCAAGAACTGGCTGAACCACTCCTTGTAGGCTATGTCCTTGTGGAAGTCCTTGACCCCGAGCCGCTCCGTAGCCAGGTCCAGTAGATGCCATGTCAGGATGGGAGTCCGTGACCTGTCACCCCAGGTGTTCCTCGGAGGCAGGAACTCATCGTATTGGTAACCCTCCAGCGGGATACCTACGATGCAGTTGATGTCCCAGAGACCGATGTTGACCTCCCCATGGTGAAGATGGAAGGTGTTGGTATCCGTAGACCAGCGGGTGAACAGCTCCGGCCCGAGCTCGGACTGCTGGTAGAAGTGGAACTGCGACGTCCACACCGCCTCAAATATGCCGATGTACCGCAGCTCCTCCGCGAAGTGATCGCAGGTGTGGCGTACCCAGAACGCCCAGGCCCACTCACTGGTGAAATTGCCCCCAGACCGCAAGTCCCAGTCCTTCAGCCAGCCCTTGGTGTCGTCAGTGACACTCTGGCGGTATGTGCTCGAGTAGAGGGCTGGAGAGTTCTCCACAGTAGGCTCACTCCCGGCAATGGTTCGCGTCCTCGGGTTCAGGACATAGACATCTAAGTGCCTGGTCTCCCTGGCAGGATTCCCATTGTTGGTGATGTTATAGCGGGGAAGCTCGTCCTCCCGAGTCACCCAGGTTCGTGGCGCATCAACCTCGAACCCTGGCACCGGAACCTCATCCGGGATGCCATAGTTCCAGAGCGGCAGGTTGTCCGACAGCGGATATGTCTTCTGGGCCAGCGTCAGCAAGTCGAACAAGGATTGATTGTTGGAAACAATCTCCTTGGCTCCATAGACCTCCTCGTTCGCCGCCATCTCAGCTCTGTGAATGGCGGCATCCCCCTCATTCCCTTGATTCGCGGCCATCTCAGAAGCCCCGGGAGTCGTGTAGGTTAAGGGATGAGGCGTGCAGAATCAGAAGAGGATGGGAGAGAAGTTTGAAAGTTGGCGCACAATCCTAGTGGATGGCGCGCAATCCTAGTGGACGGCGCGCAATTGGGAAGTCTGTCGCGTAAAACCCCAGGTTTTCGCGCAAAAACAGGCCGAAATCCGGAAAGGTTTGCGCGACGACCGGGTGAATTCCGCGCCGGCAACGGCAATTTCGCGAACGAGAGCTTGGAAGCTTGTCGCGCAGAAAGCCAGTGTACGGTACGGGGGACCCAGGGCCCCTATTTATAGGCGAGGCTGGATGACCGCGTTGCGCGGAAAGTGCTTTGCGCGACCGCGCCAGCGAATTTCGCGCCAGACGCCCTTTTTTGCGCGCCACAGTCCCGCGCCACCCAGGACTTCGGCATTCCGGCGTCTCCCTCGGAACCCGATCGTTGCGACCTCTCGCCGATCAGATTCCGAGGGGGGGCTTTTGTAGACGCCGGAAAAGTCCGTTGTTCCCAAACGAAGCTCCGGACGAGGAAAGCGAGGTCATATTTGGAGTCAGAAGCATGTTTCGGAGGGCCCGGAGGCCTTGCGTGGAATTTTGGAGGGCCGCGCGCAAAGTTGAAGTAAGGCGTGCAAGCCTCCCGGGATGCGCGCAATGTGCCGGGCCGGCGCACAATTTTGCACGCCCGTGGCCCATGCGACTCGCTGGCGCACCGGGCCCGATTCCGCGCCCGCGAAGGAAATTGCGCGCCCGCGAACCGGATTCCACGCCCGGGGTTGCCTATAAATATAATGCAACCCCCGACGTTTTGAAGGTTTTCGGAATTCGAAGGGTCGCTCGTTCGCGCAATCCAACCCCCTCCGCGCGCAATTCCGATCTTCAGGTAACCTCCTTTCTTTCGCGCAAGAAAGCCTCGGGGTTCGCCTTCGTGCGCAATCCTTTTGGCTCCTTTCCTTTGAACTAACTCTTCACCCAAAGGCCTTTGCGCGCAAAAGAATCCTCTTGCGCGCAATTGCCCCCCGGGTGCGCGCAATCCAGCCTGATTGCGCGCACCCCCTTTGCTAAGTGGCCATTCGTTAAAGAATGAGTCGTTGCCCCCGCGCGCTATCCGAAGCCCGGTGCGCGCAATCTCCCTCTTCCGCGCGCAAAGCGCTGGCCCAATTGCACGCCAGCCCGCCCATTTGCGCGCCGACCCGCGGTATTGCGCGCCAAGTTCCTCTTTTGCGCGCAAACCGCCAGGGTCACCCCCTTTGACCCCCTGAGGGTACCCGCCTGCGTGGCGCCCGATGATCTTCATCCCGGGTGCCCGCACCGTGCGTTGTCTTCCTGTGCGGCCCTCCAGGCTCACGCGAAGTGACACGGACCCATCGGCAGCACCATCTTCGTCCGCGTGACAAGACGTTAAACTGCCAAGCATCTTCGTCCGCGCTGCAAGACGTTAAACTACCAAGTGTTTCGTCAACACACGACGTTAAACTGTACTTCGTCCGGCAAGACGTTAAACCGTCCGCATCGCCCGATCCCGTGCCTCGCACGCAGGGTCCCCCTCCCGGTTTGGATGTGGCCCCCACCCGCTCGTCTCTGCAGGGATGTCGGGATTGGAGTGGCCTTCGCCCACGAGGGTAGAGTGTTACACACCGAATGAACTACGTGGACTTTGATCCCTGTCTCCTAAACATGGTACGTAAGAAGCCTCCCTGAGGTTCAAGCCCACCACCTAGTCGTCCCGGTCGTATTCACGTCGGTTCGTCCATCAGTGGACCCCTACCGGGTTCACACTTGCGTCGATTCACCTATGAATCCGCCCCTGTGGGAGACTGCACGTGTGTATCTCCATTGTGCTTCCCCACTGCCTTTTTCTATTTCTCCTTTCAGCGTCCAGCATGACGTGAAACTGTGATCCACCCGTCCGTTCCATCCCCCTTTGTGCAAGGTGGTTCGGTTCAATCCTCCGCCCGGCAGCCTCGACCTCCTTGTGAGTCGGCTTGTCAACGTCCAGCATGACGTTAAACTGTATATCCGAACTACGCTGAATTTGATCCGCGCTAACGCGCGGTACGTAGGAAGCACCTACGGGGTCCAAGCTCTTCACTCCATCATCCATCCTGATCCTTACCCGAGCCGCCACATCCCGGTGGGGTCATGCCATTTCATTCCACTCCACTTCAGTCGGGAAGCCGCCCATGTGCTGGCCCCAGCGTCGGAGGTTCCCCGCAAGGGGTTCTGTCATCTGATCCACTTCTCGTGTTGATCAGTCCGATGCCGTCCCCGCTGGACGTTAAACTCGTGGCATACCCCGTGTTAAACATGGGAAGCTGAGGAAAACCTCAGGTAACACAGTTCCCCGCACCCAGCGCGGGATGCCTTAAGCCATCATGCCTTCGAGAAGCCCTATTAGGGACGGAAGGCAGACATGCAGAGCCGCAGTGTTAAGACACGCCCCCAACACCCAGAGCTACCCGGTCTCCTCACCACAGTTTGCTGCCCCGACCAGACTCCTTGGAGCGTCCGGGTGGATGCAGCGTAATTAACCGGTGTCCATGGAGACATGGCGCCGGGAACGAGATTCACGAGCACGTCTTAAATCTATGAGGGAGACCCGGATTAGGAAACGAGTTCCGAGGAGACGTCCACGGAAGGAGGAGCCGACATCCCATTATCCTGGTTTCGATCAAGGAGCAGACGCCCCTGAATAAGGGACGGATGCCGCCCGCCTTTGGAAAGCGGGACTGCGGGGCCACAAGCCGCGCGCCCATCCCCTCGGGTCGACGGGCGGACGCGCGAACGCGTCCTGGCGGAACAGCGTCGGAACAGAAACCCGACGCACATTTGCACCGAAACAGGTGTGCCCTAGGAATTGGTGATAATAGTAGTAGATTGGGTGATTAGTGAGATTCTCCTCTTCTGTCCTTCAGCACTCAGGCAGTCGT